>JABUQX010083293.1:12500-40604 GCA_015478945.1 Trachelipus rathkii | reverse complement strand
TATATACTCTTATATATAGATTATATATATAATCTTTATATATATATATATATTAATTATAATATATAGATATAGTAATATATATATTATAAATATATTAGTCTTATATATATTATGAGGATGGAATATCTTTAATATTATATAATATATATTATTATAGTATATTGATATATATATTATTAATTATAAAATTAAGTATATATTAATATTGAATAGTCTGTAAACTTTTTATTCATCAGTATATATTGGTCGAAAGATTACAATGTGATTTACTTGGCTTAATTTACATTACAATAGAACATGGTAAAATTATGCTGGTTATATATATATATATTATATTCTATATATAAATATATATATATATATATATAATTATATATATATATATATTATATAGTATAAATTTAGTATAATATATATATTCTATTATATATATTTAATTATATATATATATATATATATATATATATATATATACGTTAATGTGACCAGATTTCTTGTAGTTAAAGTCGGACAACACTTATTATAATATATATATATTATTTATATATATTATATATATCTTATTTATAATATTATTATATATATATATATAGTATATATTTATATATATATATATAATGATATATATAGAATTGTTTTGCTTTATTAATAAATTTGCTTGTAAAATATAAAGAAATTTTTACAAGCATATTTATTAAGGAATTACTAATTTATTATAACTGTTGACGTCTTAAGTCCTTATAAAGTTTCTTATATATATATATATATCATATATATATTATCATATATTATTATACTATATATTTATTATATAATATATATAATACTATTATATATTATTATATATTATATAGTATATATATATATTATATAGTATATATATATATTTCATTTTACCTTCGAGTTATATTATGTTTGTTAAGTGAAATTTCTTTTAGAATTGGTTAAGTTAACCTATTCCCTGGACAAATGAAATGTCTGAATCAAATTTATTTTGGTAGTAAGAGTTCCTTTCAGTGAGTTTGAGGTTTGAGTTGGGGGTTTTTTCAGACGTCCAGATCTTATTTACATAAGAAAACTCAAGTTCTGTGGAGGGATTTGTTCCAGGATAGAACAAGAGATACTATTGAATAGTAGCGACAAAGTGTAATGAGAAATATAGCGTATTCTTAAGGATGTAAATACTTCCGACCCACGTTTTTACTGTTAATGAGATCGAAGCATTCCGATTCATTTTACTTTCTCGGCTATGATATTGGTCAAGCGTAAAACTTGTCAATAAATCTGAACTTTCTGGGTTCAAAAACCTCTTTTTTTTCTGAGGCATGTATCCATTGATATTTTTCAATTCTGCTAATTACCATGGGGTTTTTTCCTTAGGGAAATCAATCCATAACAAATTAGTAATCTGAAAGTTTACTTACCATGAATCAGTGGCTTCAAGCAAGCTATCATGAAGAAATCCCAAGCTCTCTTTCTTTACAGTGCGCTTTACCTCAGACAGACTCTACTCCTCATCTTCAAGCTCTTGCGCTAGAACCCTCAAAGAATACGGAAAAAACACACGGTCTTTCTCAACTGTAACGGTTCTTTCATATTGGATATTCTAGCAATACTTCTACAGCTTGCTGAAATATTGTCTACTTCAATCTTCATAACAACTTGGTGAAAAGAACTGCCTGTGAATGAAGGAATGAAGCCATATTTTAGCAAGAGGATTTTCAAAAAAAACTTTTCAAAACTCTGGACATCTTGTCATCTGACTGTCAATGCATGATTTAGTCAGGACAGAGTTTCAACACTCTTCGATAGCAGGCATTAAAGCAAGCCATTCTTGTTTTGCTGTATCCAAGGAACTGTTTATACTCAATCTCGACAAAAATTGGCAAAATTCATAAGCTATAAATTCGTTCGTATTGTAAAATGACGAATAATAAGTTTTACAATCACAGCTTTCAGACATCAACAAGGGAGACAGATCTCGACCAATTGCAAGAGACTGGCGTTGATGCCGAATATGAGACGAGAACATCCCTTTCAATATAGCTCTTATCCTTGAAGGTATTACAGCTTTCTAAAGTATGTTATTTACTCTTTTCTTTCCATGACCCCGCAAATTACAATTGTGTTATCCGGCCACAGAAAAACCAACTACTTTTTGTGTAAATTATATTTTTGATTAATCTGAGTAAATAATTTATCGCGACTAATGTCAGAGGTCTCTGAGGAGAATTGAAGGTCAAGAGCGCTTTACTTGAACTCCTGCGTGATGGCAAAGAAGAAGACCAGTAGCGGGTTAAAACGAGTTTCAATGTATCCATGGTTGCTCGCATCGTTTTGTTAACAAGTGTTACAGACAGTGGGCATCTGTTATCTGGTGTCGTAGTTTCTGCCGTCGGCAATAGTGGAGCAAAAAATTTAAAGACAATTTGTTTCTCGACTATGTTCTCAGCCAAGAGAAATTTTAGCTCAAAGCATGCTCGTTAAAAATCTTACAAGCACAAATCTGCAGATTAAAACTTTTGGATTTTCTGCTCACAGTATTATATATATATACAGTATAATTACTCATGAATTTACCTCAATATTATAATTATTCGGAAAGAGAAAAAATAGCGGGACTCTCTATGGAAAAAGTGGGACTTCTCAGAAAAAAGCGAGACATTTTTTTCTAATATATTATGGAAGCGAAAAATGCTAGCAGCAAGGATGACACCCCCCCCAAAAATCGGCTTTTTCATGGTTCACTTTTATATATTTATATATTATTTCATATATATATACTATATATATCTATATATTATAATATATATATATATAGTATATAATATTTATCAATATAGATCAAAGAAAGGTCACTGGATTACACAGCAATTTCTTCAATCTAGTTCCGCTATCTATATATCATATATGATATAGAGTTTATATATACTCCTCTTTAATTTTTTCTATCTTGCGCTTCCTTTTGAAGCGGAGGATATTTAATTGGCTTGATCAATATTAATTGGTCGAGTTTCTTCATGCTCGATACTTAGAATTGCCAAGTCGCTCAGTTTTGATTATCATCGTTCGGATCGTCAAGTAATTTTTTAAATAAGTTTTAATTTTGAGAAGCTTCTCTCTGCTGTTGCTGTTGTAAACTAATAGAGTAAAATATAGCTGCATTGTTGCTATTAGTTCGGGAAATCTACTTAACAGGAAGCAATTTTTAATAAAAAGTTTAATTCGTAAAAATTATTTTAACTGAAAAATAACAATATAATTATAAATAAAATCAACACCGAATATTCAGAGCAAGTAATGTCCTGCATGACCATTTTTACCCAAATACAAACTTTTATGAAAATGTTAAATGCCTCAGTCAGTTTTGTTAAGCGTTTTTCGGTTCACAAAATGAAAACGTTTTACTGCAAGCCGTTCGTGAAAGCTAACGACCTATTTTTTTGATCTTAGATTATTGGGAATATCCAGTGATGGTATTGAGATTTATTTCAAAAGCTTTCAAAGGCATTGTAGCTATTATGAAGTCCGAGCTGATTTCAATCAAAATAAACCTTCACAGTTCGTCTGCGTTTTTTCTGTTTTATTACATGAAAATTCATGCTAGCTGCTCAATTATGCTGTTGCTTAAGGAGGGAACTTCGGCAGAGGTTTCTCCTCAAATGTTGTAATTCTTAATTGGCGTGACTCAGGAAGAAACATGCTTTATGAGAGATCACTGCACTTACTTGTACAACTTTCAGATAGCTCTGCTAGGATGTTTTCAAGATTCTTGTTTTTGGGTGATCGATGTAGGTATAAAACTGAAAGGGTCGGGATGTTTCTAATGACCGAGGGCCGTGTTTAATTCCTGTCATTGGTGAATGACCGTATAATTTTCGTTAGGCACTTCATTACACATTGAAGTTTTTTTTTTTGTCAATGCGAAAAGGCAATCATTTCGTGATCGCTATTCTTGTGGACACAACTGTTATCTGAGATTAATCTTATTTCCCTGCTAGTAGTTCTCCTTCTAGTATTGTTTTTAGAGCTTGTCAACGGGGGATAAACCTTCGTATAGAAAACACGTTTGCTGAAGCAATATCAATAAAATTGAACTAACGCTCGACTAATTTAGCAGTTGAATCAATTCAGCAAAGAATTTAGGTTATTGTGGCTGCAACAATATAACGTACTCACTGTTGAAGCTGATATTAAATTTTTTCTGTAGTCAGTGTACTGTCACTCATATTAGACGGCGTATTGTAGGCCTTGTCCTCGACATTTTTGAAATATCATCATCCCTTTTTCCTTAAATAGTAACACTCTCTCTGACTGTCTCAAATGTTCGTCACTTGTTTGATCACTGACTTCTACGAAACCCAAAAGCGACTCGTGTATCTGCAGAGAATTTTCACCGGGATTCTTTTCTGTCAGTGTTGTATATCTATCTAATCCCGATATTCAACTGATCTCTTTTGGAGATATCTTGTGTGGTGCTTAGAATTAATGAATAATACGGAGCTGAAGTTATTCTATATAATAATGTTTCCCTAACTGAACATGCAAGTAAACTAATCATGTCATTTTGTATTTCATGATGTAAATACTTGTTTCTACTTGTCTCCTATTGCTAAGTGAGGTCTAAGTTAAAGGAGTCAGTTATGCGAGAGTGAATCACAAATATTCAACAAAGTTTCGCAGACTCGGGACCGCAATTGATTTTGGTATTTTCTCTAGTGAACCCGAAATGGTAATGACACATTGCCAGTCGTTCTCACCACATAGATAATGCGGGTAAAAATTTCTTTCCACTTCCGATGTCTCCGAGAGTTGATCAACGATAGTTTTATTTCTCTTCCACATATCATGTCATAAAAGCGTGTAAATGTGATTGTCACTTTGTTTTTTAATTTTCTACTAAGCCTGCAATCCGAATGCCTATGTGCCAACTTTTTGATTAGGGCATTCATTGAACAGCCAACAACGCTCACAGGATAAACAGCATCTAAGATTGGGAATAGCAAAGCCAATTCCTTCGTTTTTTTGGCAGCTTATTAGTTTCCATATGATAGATATTCAGCTGAAGAACTTTTTGTAATTATATCCATTAGGAAAGGGATCTAAAGGCCGGCATGGTTAACCGCTAAATTTTTTGTATGGCTTCTTTAGAAAGGAAGCATAGGCAAAGAAATCCCATGGTATTTTGGAATTCATTTTTTTACGCAATCTGCCATGTAGAGTTTTCGCATCACAGCACCTATGAAGTCATTGTTTCGTCGGTTTTCAACATTTACTTGATTCTATCTTTCTCTTGTGTACTTCCCATTTCAATTAAGGTTTCCAGAGCTCGAATGTAGAACAATACAATCAATTTAAATCGATGCAGGTTTTGAGAATAATGAATCAATCTTTGGAAGTTTTAAATTTTCGACTGTCTGATTTTCTTTTTTCTTTTTTCGAAATTAATGAAATATTCGTGTAACCGAACATTTTTTTCCTATATTTTAATTATATATATATATTAGTATATATTATTATTAATATATTATATAGTTAGTATTATATATATTTTTATATATGTATTATATATAATATATATATATATATATATATATATTTTATATTAATTATATTATATGTATGTATATTAATTATACTATATTATAATACTATATATTTATTATTATATAGTATATAATATTACTAATATATATATAAGTATATACTATTAATCTATATATATATATATATATATATATATATGATATAAAATTATATATACTATATATATATATTGAATATACTATATATATATATAATATAGTTATATATATATATATATATTAGTATATATATATTATATATATATGATATATTTATATATATTAGTATAAATTGAAAATAAGTAATGAAGCCTGAAAAACTAATACAGACAACGAACTCACTAGTAATTAAAAACAATAAGGCTTCATGCGAATACAAACATATTTAAAGCATATTGTAAAATAAAGAGGTTCCTCGCGCTGATGCATTCATTCTATAGTGGTAGATCGCCCACATGTGATGTAGTTAGCGATAATAATAGTACGTCATAGAGCTTAGATGTAGATATTATTGACCCTCCCGTGGATTATTGTCTCGAGAGTACGTTGTGGTCGATGAGTTGTACTGGCGGTAAAGGAGTGTGGCTGAGGCCGCCGAAAGGCTGGGAATATTTCCTGGTGGGCTATTTGATTCTGTCATATTCATTACGGTATTGCTGAATAGGTATCTTATATTATTTACAAAGAATTGTTTTATATGCGATTGAATGATTGTTTTTTGGTGAACAGCTGACTATTGCTTATTAACAAATGAGAAGAAATTTGCATTTTTGCCGTTTGGGATTTCAATCACAGTTGGACTCCGTAAAGGGCCCCTCGAACTCCGGGGCCCTCCCAGTGGCGGGCCCTGCGGGCGTTATGCGCACTATTAGTAAGAATTTATATATTATTATTAAGTATGATTATTACTTTTCTTTAAGAAAAATATGTGAATGAATATATATATACGTATTATATACTATATATATAGCGTATATATTTATATATACACTTTCAAGTTGTAAGATGACCACAAACTCAATATTATGAGTTGCTATCAAGGAATGGATTAATATGAAGGAATTTGATAGGCATGAACAAATACATGAAGAAGAAATATTATTAGTAAAAGCAGGAAATATGGAAATAGTAAAGGCAAAAGAAAAGGAAATAGAAAACTGGTAGAAGATTGGAAGCGAAAACTTAATCAATGTTGTGGAGATCTAGTTGGTTGGTGAAGCTTGATTTTTTCTGCCATGAGTTGCCATTTTTTGTCAGGCAACAGAATATTGTTTAAGATGGTATGGAATTTAACTTCCCCCTCCATGTTGTACATGGTCCCACCCTTGCAATTGAAGGTACAGAAGCTTTCAGTAAATTTTGCGAGTTTGAGTATATGGAATGGATTTAGTAAGAAATATTCGAGAGAGGTAGTAATCGCTCTGAGGATGGGAATTTGAGTGAAGACATGGTGTTCTGATACCAAGATGCGCTGGTGAGCTCGGATTATTTGGAGGAGGTCGTTATTTGTGCTGAGTATAGACATGCGTCATCTTCTTAAGTTGATGTTGTGCTCAGCAATATTTAAGTTGATTGGCCCTGTTTGCATTCTATATTGTATGTACAAGGGATGAACTGAGCCGAAGTTGAGTCAGTTGGGTGGTGCTGCTGTAACACTCTCCCCAGAATTGACACACTATTCCACAAGTGCTACCGCTGCGAAAGGTCAATTTCATTTAGTAGGTGTGTGATCGGTTATGGTGGAGAATGTTAAGGTTGATACCTAGCTCATAGTGGGGTTTGTAGGGGGTTTCCCCTCCCCTGAGAAAAAGTGTCCGTTCTGGTCTGGGCATGACTCGGTGGAAAAATCCAGAAAGGCAGAGAATCCATTGTCAATAAAGCTCCAATGTCGGATTGTTTTTGTCAGGTGGAGGAGGGAGGAGTGTTAGCACTGATATAGATTGCCGCGGTGAAAACCGACACATAAACGGATTCATTAATCAGTGGTTTCCATACACGCACGACCAGTAAGGTGTGGGTGGTCTCATCAGTATGGATTCTAGAGTACCGATTGTATCTCGAAACAAAGACTCACAGTTGAAAATAATACAGGGGACCTCGCCACTTGCACTTCCAATTACAGTTTTACCGAGCTCATTGCAGGACCAGACGGACCTTTATTCGGGGGGGAGGGGGACATATGGAGCAGGTGTCTTCTATTCAGCGATGAACTCACACTATAGCAATATCTCCAAGCGGGGTACACCGTGAAGAGTGTTGTAAGCGGGGAGAGTGTTACAACACCAACCCAATGACTCAACTTCGGCTCAGTTATCCTTGTACGTTCAATATTTGGAAGCAAACGTGCCAATCAGCTTAATATGGCAAGCAACGACTTAATTAAGACGATATACGCAGATTCACCTCTACCACAGATAATCCGGAGCTCCAGCTTTGGTAAGACACAAGGTTCACTCATCATCTCAATAGATACTATATAAAGGCTAT
This sequence comes from Trachelipus rathkii, assembly GCA_015478945.1. NCBI lineage: Eukaryota > Metazoa > Arthropoda > Malacostraca > Isopoda > Trachelipodidae > Trachelipus > Trachelipus rathkii. Next base: position 32,529 of record JABUQX010083293.1, on the reverse strand, counting down.
ACCCGAAGGGGTGTATTAATGAGCGGTTCTTTGGGCTGCGGACAGGCTGAGGGGCTTCCCCTTCCTTCAGGAGGGTAATGCCGCTTAACAGCCTTCGGGGTGATCCCTCTATCGGATGCCACCTCTTTCAGGGGGGTGATCCATTGGGTTTGCTGTCGGGAAGGTGGATGTGTTTCTATAGATCTTGGTTAATGACACTGTTTATTCGTAGTTAGGTATGTTATGTTAATTACAGATAGTTACTGTATTGACGATGATGTGTAAGAAACGTGAGTCTAGTTTACCTTACCCTTGAGGAATGCTTAAGGGTTTGCCAGATAGATACTCTCATGTTCTGTTCATGTTAATGAGTTATATTCTCGAGCGATTGACTTTGATGAAATAGTTCATCATAGTTCAAGATCAGGTATCTTTGATAGATTGGTATTTGTTAATGGGATTTTGTTAATAATACGAGATTTTACCTTGTTGCTGATGTGGTACGGAAAGAGTGGGAAATTTGTAGTATTTATGTGTGTGTTGACCTGTGTATAGCTAACCTACTTAGCTATTGATAAGATAGGGAATTTAGAAGAGTGGATGTTGGGGTTTTAATAATCGATAGCATACGAGAGTTGATGTTACGGGGATTTAGTGCGTTCTGTTTAAGAAGCAATTAAGTTAAGAGTTCTTAGTAGGCTTTTATAGATATGGGGTATTTAATATGATGGGCCTAAGCTTTGGTAGGTCTTAAGCAATTATATTACGTAGGTCAGTAGTGTAAAATCCTTATTAAAGTTTTGAGAGATAGTGTTTACTTGTCTCAGAAATTAAGAAGTAGCGTCGATATTGAAACGAATGATAGAGGCTAGATAATGCGTGAGGCGGAGTTGGTTTAGTAGGGGACTGATGGGATGGGTGGTTTGTGATTTAACTAGTATTTAACTGATGTTAAGTATCGAGCTTATGGAATAAATATACATGATAGACATATTACGCTCGTCGGCTTGTACTGGTGGATATTTTCATATCAAAGAATTCTTTTTATGTTATGTTCAGGGATAAAGATGTTGTTATTAGTTTGATGTATGATTGCTGGCTTACATTTGTTAGATAGCTATTGCGAATTATCTCGTTGGTGGATATTATGGAATTTAGAACGAGTATATGACTGAAATTTTTGTGTCGACTGCGTCTGATTGTTCTGAAAAAATTTGCTACGTTAGCATTTAATTCGTTGTCAGTATGATGATTAGAAAGGGTTATGTTAAATTTTTTGTTAAACATTCCGGAGGTTAATGTAAAATTAAACATTGATATGTTAGAGATATCCTTGAAAAGTGTGAATAGGTTCATTTTGGTACGAAGTGTTAGGTAGTTTACTGCTGTTAGATGCGGAAGTTTGTTAATGTAGTAGTTTATTCGTATTCGTACGGATATGGTGTGTTAGGTTTGGTCGTTGTAGTCTTATACTTCCTTAGTTCAGTTTTTATGTTTAGGCTTTAATTATTAAAAACTTTGTTACGATTTAGCATCATATTCGATGGTTCGTATTTAACGGACTTATTTTTGTGTTTATGAGTTTAGCCGAATGATACTCCGAAATATGATAAATCGAATAGATCAATAGATCAAGGTCGAGGGTGGGAGGGTGTGGAGGGTTTGGATTTACTGTTTATACTGATTTTACTAGCTTTAAACAGTAAAACTATTCAATTTTACTGTGATATTTTATCAAAGAACTTATTTTTATGATTTGGAGTAAAATTTGTTGTTTACTGATCAATTCGATGGTATGTATGATAATTAGACAGAAAGGTTATGATACATTTTTTTTAAATATTACTCGTGTCATTGTAAAATTTAATTTAATATGTTAGAGTTTATGCTTGGAAAAGAGTATAATAGGTACGTTTTGTATCCAATGTTAGTTATTTACTGTTATTATATAAAGAACTTTGTGTTATGTTATACGTTTTTAGAGGTAAGTTTGTGTTTAGGTTTTTGTCGTTTGTACATTTATTTTCTGTAGTTCATTTGATGCCTGTTAAGCTTTAATTAATGTGAAAACAAATTGTTAGTAGCATTAGTTTTGCTTTTAGTATCTAAGGAACTCATTTTTGTGCTATGTTTATCCGAATGATAACTCGAATGCGACGTAAATCAATACGTGTTAAATGTAAATATTAACATTGATATGTTGAGGATATCTTTGTCGCGTTACCCTACAACACTAACCCTGCTGAAAAGGTACTTACTGTTGTAAGTAGGAACTTTGTTTAATGTTAGTAGTTCTTATTCGTGCGTAAGGTGTGTTAGCTTTTGTCATTGCCTATTATATTCTTAGTATCTGGTATGCTCTATGTTAGCCTATTATGTGAAACAATGTACGTTAGCTATATCGTTGTTAGTATATAAAGAACTTATTTTTGTACTATGTTTTTATTCCGAATGATACTCGACTATGTGACCCTGAATCATTAGATCAAGTTGATACAAAAGGTCATGGAACGGGTGGATAATGGGAGGGGCGGGGAGGGGACCGGGTGGTTTTGATTTACTGATTTTCTGCTTTAAATTCGGTGAACTATTACAGCTTTTAACTCAACTGATATTCTTATTTAAAGACGTATTTTTATGTTAATGTTTGGATAAACTTTGTAATTTTTATGTTAAGGCTTTGGATAAACTTTTGTATGTTGCCAGTTATTTGCTGCGGGATTATGAATTTAGGTAAAGGTTATGATAATTTTGTTAAAATATTATGTATAATCGTAGAAAACTTATGTTACGTCGTTATCATATATCGTTGGTCTGTATGATATGCGGACAAGGTTATGATGCATTTTTGCTAAATGTTACTGGTCAAAGTAAAGCGTTAATATGTTAGAGATATGCTTGAAAAGGTATGAATAGGTTACGTTTTGCCTGCAATGTTAGTTATTTAACTGGTGTTAAGTGTATGGATCTTTGTTAATGTTAAAGTTCGTATTCCGTGTGTAATGTTGTGTAGGTTTGTTTTGTTCTTATTTTCTAGTTCATGTTACGCTATGTTAGCTTTTTTGATTGAAATTTAATTACGTTAGATGGTATACTTCGTTGATCAGCAATGTATTAACCAATGTTGTGACTAAATTTTATGTTAATATTACCATGTTTATTATAATTTTAACATTGTTGAACAACACTTGCATGACTTTAAGTGTGAATAGGTTGTCTTTGTATGTATGTTAGTTACTTTTACCTCTGAGATGGTAATAGCTCCAGACGTGTTCATCTTGACCAACGATGAGCTAAAAGGTAAACCAATCATTTTACCTCTGATAAGACTTTAGCTTCCCAAGAGGAGGAGGCCGTGTCTTGATACCTAATTCCGCCGGGCCCCCGGCTCACACTGCGGTTCAAAGGCTCACGGGGGTAGATTTTTACATCGGCACCTTATTGCAGTATTCAAAGATATTGTGCAATAGAAAGGCACATTCTTTGTATATTTGTAATGGTCCAAGGTGGGTTTGAACCCTTACACTTGAGATGGTACTTCCAGACGTGTTACCATCTGACCAACGATGAGCTAAAGGAAAACCGACATCATTTATCTCTGAAAGCTAGTTCCAATAGGCAGTGAGGCGTGTTTTAGTATCTCTCCGACGGTCCTGCTCAACTCGGGTCAGGCTCATGGGTCATGGTTTAATCGGAACATTATTCCAGGTATTCAAGAGATATTGTCAATAGGACCGCACAAATTATTTGTATATTTGTGACATGGTCGCTGAGGTGGGTTTCGAACTCTTACCTTGAGATGGTATTCTCCAAGAAGTGGTAACCTCTTGACCAACGGGAGGCCCGTCGGAGGTTAGGTGGCCCACAGAACGCCTCAATATATATATATAGTATTATAATATATATATATATATAGTATATATAATATATATTTATTATATATTATATATATATATATATATAATATTTTATATACTTATTATTATATATATGCTAATATATATATTATATAATATAGTAATATATATTTGGTGGAAAAATGAAATAAAAATTTTTTCGGTTCATAATCTCATGAAAATAATACTTTTAACTGTTTGGACTGAGAGCGGGGGTAATATTACCCTGCCAAAGCTCTATACTCCACATTTCAGCCGGAACTATTTACTTTACACAATATGGAGATGAACCGAAGTGAATCCGCACACAGTGGCATTCAAATCAATTACATTGTGGACTTATGCGTGTTCATGCAAGTGTATAACGCACAACGTCAAGCTACATACTTCATATAATAATAAATAATAATTAATAATAATAATAATAATAATAATAATAATCAATAATATAATAATAATAGATAATAATAATAATAATAATATCCTATAATTAAAATAATAATATAATAATAATATAATATATAATATATAAAATAATATAATAAAAATAATATTATATATAATAATAATAATTAAATAATAATAAGAATAAATAATCAATAAATAATAATATAATATAATCAATATTAATAATAATAATAATAATAATATAATAAGAATACATATAATAATAATCTAATAATAATAAATAATATAAATATAATAATATTAAAAATAATATAATATAATAAAAAGAAGAAGAAATAGAAGAGAAAGAGAGAAATGAAGTAATGAAGAAAGAAGAAGAAAGACAGAAGAAGAAGAAGAAGAAAGAAGAAGAAGATAGAAGAGAGAGAAGAAGAGAGTAAGAAGAAGAAGAGAGAGAAGAAGAAGAAGAAGAAAGAAAAGAGAAGAAGAGAAAGAAGAGAAGAAGAAGAAGATAGAAGAAGAAGAAGAAGAAGAAGAAAAGGTATGAAGAAGAAGAAGAAGAAGAAGAAGAAGAAGGAAAAGCATCTGATAAATAACCACAATTTCTTATCATTTTCCTTTTAAAAACCTAACCCAACCTATCTATCTCTTACGACTCCTCTACTATTGAGCTTGTCTACATCTCCTCTACTATTGAGCTTGTCTACAACTCCTCTACTATTGAGCTTGTCTACAACATTAATATTCTTGACCTGAACTTATGCAACAAACTCTCTTGGAAACACATGTCGCAACGTTTGCTAAGGTTGCCTCAAATAAGCTGGTAGTTACTTTCAGAGTACAAGAGTTTCTTTTCTTCACACGGTTGTTACAATTATTATTATTATTATTATTATTATTATTATTATTATTATTATTATTATTATTAAGTTATTTCTTTTATTTTATTATTATTCAAACTATGTAATTTATTTATTTATTATTACTATTATTATTATTAATTATTATGTATTATCAAATAGTTTTCTCACTTGCAGCATGAACCTAAAAACTCTAAGATATAACCTGGGAACTTTTCATCAGTAAACAGAGTAAATGTAGTGATAAAAATTTTATTTTTAAAATTAAGATTATCTTTTTATTAATTTTTAAAAATGACGATTTTAAAAGATTAAATTATCTTTGAAACTTATTATTATTAGGTATGTAATTATCGTATACCTTTTTTCTCTTAAATGATTTAATTCTCAATATAAATTCTAGAGGGGTTATTTTTTTTTTTTTTTATATTTTTTTTAGTATGAATAAATGGCCAGAATTTGCTTTGCATGTTGCTGCCACTACCAACATAATGTATTGTGAAGCTCATATTTTGAAATACTGAAAAGATAACAGCTGAAATGTTTGGAGAATGTGGGGATTAATATATAGTAAGTGAAGCAATCTTATGTTCAGAAATTAATAACGGTCTTAGTTGGACAAGGGCAGGATTTTAGCAAACACCTAGTATTTAGTTGAGAATTTCTCTAAAAGATCCCCACAATTTTCTTTAAAGTAGTAACTTAAGAAGGTAAATTAATGGTTTTGTACTGAAGTTGTAAAACATTACTATTCTTATCATTGATTTATTTGAATTAAATCACATAAAATAATAATCGGAACCTATTCCCAAATCGACAATAACAAAGGTTTTTGACATCTTCTGTCAGTGTTCTTTAAACATTTTTTTCAGATGTTGTGCTTCTTATTTTATGTCACCCATTATTGTTTAGATTCCTTCCCAAAAGATTAAAAGGCATTAGAAATTATAGTAAAAGTAAATTGCATCTTGTTATAAGGGTGTTTGATCGAGGAACTCAAAATTTAAAAAGGGATTAATTAAAGTTAACACAAAGAAACATCCTCAATGTACGACTATATCACATAATGAAAACAATACTGAAAGTATGTCAACACAAATTATTAGAACAATCTGAGTAAATAAATCAAACTAACCTGCAATGCAATAAGTTTAATGAAATACTTGTACTTCGTAGATCTTCTTAATATTAGGCGTGACATGGTCAAACATACTCTCATTTCTTCTTCTTCTACCGTTTGTAATCTTCTCTTTTTTTTTATTGTGTGTGGGCACTGAAAATCCCAACTCTCACCCACAAGATGTAGAAATGGCAATAGGATTACCAGAACTTTATTTTAACAACATGAAAATATTTATTGTTAATATCTATCCAAAATTCGTTATGAGGCACTTCTTGGTTTCTTAATTTCAGAGTGCCATCATTGAGTATGAAAATAAGTTCCTCTTCCACGAGATTAAGCGCAGTAGGGTTTTTTACAGATACTATGAATGCAGCTCTTTCTCAATCAAGAATTTATATCTGTGCCCAAGTTTAGAAAATAGTATTCAATTTTTTTCCTTCCAGTATTTAAAGATGTTCAGAATGGAATATTATGATTTTCTTGTGTTTTGTTGCAGCAACAAGTGGAAATCATTAATTTCATATTTTATATTTATATAATTATGTATAAATAACTATAACCATAACTATTAACTTTATCATTTTAGCAGATTTGTAATTTAGCAAATTTTTTAACAACGTGTAGTTCACATTATTATTACAACTCCGTAGAAGTAATTAATTAAATTATACAACAAATACTTCTTTATAATGTTTGGAATTAAAAAGGACACCAAGTCAGTTGAAAATAATTAAAAATCTTATCGCTGAACCTCGGTTGGGAAGCCCTGCCTTAAATGATTGCATATCGAACATAAATTTACAATTGTTAACATATAGCATTTTTGCACATTTAGCCTAACCTAACCTAACCTAAAATAACAACCATTTTTTTACATACTACCACCTCTCACGGACTGGGCCCTTTTAAGGTGACAAACACAAAAGGAAAGAAAACCCACCCAATTCCATGCCTAACGCAATTCCCCCAGGCAAGAGAAGACGTGGGCTTTAAAGAGAGGAAGACTGAATACAGCTGGAAAACAGATAAATGCAAGGAGTTCCACAGAACAGATATAGCTGAAAAAGAAGACACCGCAAACGACCGGACTTTGAGTTTCCAGTGCTCACACAAAATTCATGTGAAAGCAAGGCACCTTTTGTGCTACGAGAATGACCTCAATGGTGAAGGAATGAGTGAGGTCAGCTTCCTCAAGCACTTGCCGTTGTAATACTCATAGAAAAGAGATAATGGGCCAATGTCACGTCGCAGTCCTAGACCCAAACCCTATAGAAAAGAAGGGTGAAACTGGAGCCCTCCCCCCAATGTGAGAACAGTACAGCAGTACCTCTACATGAGCAGATAAGACTCTATGTAAATGGAGTAGAAGAAAAAAACTCTCGCAATCTGAAGAGAATCCCCAGCTTCTCTGATGCCAACTTAGAAAACGTTGTGATATGGGGTTTCCAAGAATATTTTGCTTATGTTGCTAATACGTGAGACTTAAGCACCGTCGGGAGATAAGAAAGTTGGGAGTTTTTTTTCACAAGATTTTTACAAGATTACTATTACCCCACCAAGAAACCCATCCAGAGTCGGCGAGAATTGAGATCGGAAAGCCTGAAGACGAAGACAACTCTTTATGATGCTAAAGAGGGAGTGAGTTTCGAACATGTCACGTTGGAACGTAAGGAGGATCTGCACGTCATCGCAATGCAGAAGCTGAGATCTTCAGCACCAGTGTACCTAAGAAGACTTCGTTATGCACAAAGCTCAGAGAATAACGTTGGAGATAGGACAGAACCTTGATGAACAGTACAATTAACAGGTAAAGATGAAGAGATTGTTCCATCAATAAGAGCAAAGCGAAGGAGGAAATCCAAATAATGGGAACTTATAAAATAGTGACGCGTGTCATACCCTGTCAAAAGCTTTCGATGTGTCAAGTGTCACCATGTAAGACTCTCCTAGTCTCTAAAGGCAGAAAATCAACAGATAGTCGATATAGGTAGGAAAGGCGTGATCATGACTTCCTCCCACCGGAGCGCTGAAGAAGCCATCCTGTGATCTGAAGATATTGAATAAGATTCCAGATGATCCAAGAAATGAGAGTTGAGGAGAATTTCAAAGATTTTAGACAGAATACAAGTTAGAGCTCTAGGACTATAGCTTGAGGGATTAAATAAATGGCTTCCCTTTTTCGGGATTAGCTAAACATATGCGCGCTTTCAGCACTGAGAAAAGTATTATTGCAATCATTGATAGTATTTAACTTGTAGGTCTTTCTAGAAAAGTAGAAATATACCCTATACTTTTGAAGTTTTTTTTTTATAATTCTAATCACCATACAAAATTAAAGAAAATATTTTATATGAATGATATTTTTCTGTTTTTTCTTAGTTTCCACAGGTATTTTTGGTCAATATACCCCTGATTGGGAATCTTTGGATTCAAGACCTCTTCCTGAATGGTACGACCAAGCCAAAATCGGAATCTTTCTTCACTGGGGGGTTTATTCAGTTCCTTCTTATGATTCAGAATGGTTTTGGAAGAATTGGAAAGGTATAATTATATAGTATATTATATAATATATATTATATACTATATATTATATATATATATATATATATATATATTACGTATTTATATAGTATATATATTATATATTACGGTAGTAATTATATATATATATACTAATAGTATATAGATATATATATATACTTATTAATATATATATGTATATATATTAATAATATACTCAACTTATATATATCACTCTCTATATATAATATATAATATAGTATGTATAAACTCACTATTTATATATATAGTATTCGTATATGTATATATGTAAATATATATTATTATAATCGAAGATTACAAATACAGATCCACCTCACTTCATATAAAACTCTATATCTATATATTAATATTAATACATCATAATATCAAAAAAAAATATTTATAATACTATATATATAAATTATGATTTATATAACTATAATGGTATATATATATAATAATAATCATATATATTAATTTATTATATATTATATATTATATCATATTATTAGTATATTATAATACTATATTAGTATATATATATATATATAATATATATACTATATTATATATATTATATACTATATAGTAGTTATATTATATTTGATATATATATATATTATATATATATATATATTTATATATTTATATAGTTAGTATATTATAATATATATATATATATATTATATATCGTAAGTGCAAAAAAAACTTTTTATTATAATCTAAAAATACAAGTGAGTTTTTTATTTATTTTTTATTTATTTTTTTTATTTTTATTTTACAAATTTATATTGCTTTTTATAATTTTGAGGTAATTTCATTACAAATAGGGCTGAGAATAGTTTTGATTTCATGATGTAATATTGGTTTTAAATGTTTAATAAAATAAAGTTTGTTTTTTGTTTTTTTAATGTTAAGTTGAGAAAAAAATTTAACAAATGTTAAGTTGTGTCAAACATAAACTTCATTTTTAATGTTACTAAGCCTTTAGATCATGATAATTTTTTTTTTTTTAAAATTTAAAACTCAACTGCAATCCTGTGCCTTTAAATCAGTCATTATACAAACCAACTAACTATACGGAACAAAAATATCTCAAAACTTATTATCAAATATATTGTTATTAAAAAGGAATGTGAAATAGTAAAATAGTATACTAGTATTTATAAAAAAAAAACAACTAAATTTTATTTAACAAGATGTGAGGGATTCCAAAACATTCAGCATTCTCAGCGATTTTTAACAGCTGATTAATGAACGCACACACACTCTAGATGGGCCAAAGTTTATAACTCATAATATTAGCTATTTGAAAGCACCTTAATTATGCTTCACCATTAATCGTTCTCGTTACAAATACACCATTTTTCCTCCTATCGCTAATTCTGACAACAATTAAGTAGCTTAATTATTACACTTTCTATCCACCAGATCCACCATGCCCTAAACGTATTTTCTGGAACTTTAATCGGGTTAATTGGGTGGGAAATACGTCACTTCTTTGATACCTACCTACTCTTGGTGTGAATCCTGCCATGAATCGGAGGACGCTTCGGCGTCTGCTGAAAAAGTAGCATCTACTTTTTCAGCAGACTCCGTGGAAATGAGACGAATAATTCCATCATCAACTAAATCTTTTTCTCATCAAAACCCGTGGTTCGATGGCACTTGTTCTCATGTCATTCAAGATAGAGACAATCAATACCGGGAATGAAAAACTCTTGTTCTCCTATCACTCTTGCTAATTTTCGTTCTGCTCGGAATCGTTGCAGGGATATTATTCGATAGGCTAAGCGTGTTTTCATCAAGTGGAATGCGCTGATCTCCTTGGTTCTCCTAGTGATAAAAATTTTTGGCTTCTTGCCAAGAACATTCCTAATAACTTTTGTAAATCTGCCTTTCCTCCTCTTATTCGCTCTGATGTATCTGTAGCTAATACTTCTTCTGAGAAGGCTAATCTCCTCGACCTACTTCTTTTCATCTAATTCCACCTTAGACGATTATGGCATCCCTCCTCCTATTCATTCTTCTCTCAGGTGTTCCATGGTTCTGCCTGTAATTACACATGATCAAGTGGATGAGACCCTTTGATCTATTAATGTCAGAAGGGCTAATGGCCCTGACGGCATTCCACCGAGTGTTTTGAGGGAGTGAGCTTCTGAGCTGGCACCTGTTCCCGTTCAATGGTGCTCTCTCTATGCCATAATACTAATAATTCTCCCCATTGCTGGAAAGGCGCATATGTTCAACCGATCCCGAAAAAGGGTAGCCGCTCTGATCCTGTAACAATCGTCTTATTGTTCTAACTTTCATTTTGTCTGAAATCTTTTAAACTCTCCTTAACTTTCACTTCCTGGATCATGTGGATCTTATTCCCTTCTTTCAGATCGTCTCTAGGTCAACTGGGGAAACTTTTCTATTTTTTCCTTCCAAACAGTTACTCCAATTATGCAACTGCATAGAATACTGTTCGCACTTTTGGGAGAGTTCCGGTTCTGCCCATCTTTTTCGTAGGGTTCAGTTTAAGGCTTAAAGATTAATAAACTGTTCTTTACTTTCAAACTCTCTAGACCTCTTAACAACTTTCTTCAATGACGTTTATACACCTATGTTTTCTACCATAGTAATTGTAATACAAGCATAAAGGTCCATATGATTTATAACAAGTTAGTTAGATACTTCGGATAGAGGAATAAGGGAAACAAAGAGGAAAGAACCAGTTAGGAATAGCCACTGAGTGTTCTATCTAGGACTATCCAATCATCTCAAATATTAATTGTGTTACATTCAAATTATCATCTTTACACACCTACACCCATTCCTAAGGGTCCATGTCAATTTCACTTAAAAATAAAAGGGATGGGTCATGTAATATTACGGCATTACTAAGACTACCAAAAGTAAAACTTTAGCTAAGGTTCATGCTTACCGAAATACAAGCTTTAATAAAGTTTATCATAAATATTAATTACAACATGCAGTTTTACTTTAATAATAACTGAAAACCCGCCACGTTTGGCTACGTTCAGAAATTACTATTAGGATGCCTAAACCATCGCATACATGTATACCTATCCAATCCTTTCTTTAATGGCTGCAAGTGGTCTCATCTCAACAACTCCTGCTAGGCTGAAATATTAATTTCCTAAAAATTTACAACATATAAAAGTATGAATGCTATTTACTTTACATCTCAAGGTTACACGTCTCTTCTTATTTTTCTTATATGTAGCTCCCTTAGTTCCTGTCCGTGGTCTAAAGGGGAGGATCAATATTAAGACTTATGGGACCCATTATTAGCCCTTAAAATGGACATAAATTCGTAATTTTCAGACAATTTTAATGGGAAAAAAGCAAGCTGGAGCTTTTTTTGACTCCTAAAACGTCATGTTCGGGGTGGTATTTTTTCTGATGTTCTGTTAGTCATTTTTCGGGATAAGATTGTCGTTTTTCATTTTCCAGACCTTAATTTTTTTTACTTTTCGTATCAAACTTCTACAATTTTTTTCGAAATGACGCAAACTTGAAATATTACTAGATGGGTCGTACTATGTGCACAATGCACATATTAGTTTTTTGATTTTGGAAATTTTGCTCAGCAATTAAAAAAAAATAGGTTTTGAAATTCGACATGCTGAGCACAATTTCCAAAAAATCAAAAAACTAATATGTGTATTTTGTGCGAGATAATGGACCCAATCTATGCATATTTCAAGTTTGAAGTCAATTCGAAAAAATTGTAGATAAGTTGATACGTAAAAGAATGTTCAAAAATTAGGTTTCTGGAAGAATATGAAACGAAGAACCATGACTACTGACACTGTGATATGTAGCAGCCGAAAATGAACACGGTTTTAGACGGTTTTAACAAAAAAAAAAAGCTGGAGAGGTGCTCTTTTTCTCCATCAAAATTGTCTGGAAACAATATGTCAATTTATTATAGGTTGGCGTGGTGCTTAAAATGGAGGTCTATAATCCCCAATATTGGAGGCTGCCCTTAATTAATTGAAAGAAATTATTGGTCTCAGTATTATCATTGCATGTAAATATTTTATAGGCTTGTATCATATTGGTCACGCATGAAATTCACTTTTGAAGAAAACATTCCTAACTCCTTCATGCCTCTCCATTACATAATGCTTCCTTACCCTCAAAGCCAGATCATCCTGTTGCGTCGTACACTCTCTCCAGAATACATTAGGTCATTTTCTAAATAAGCTGGGCCCAACTCTGCGCATATCTCTAAGATACTACCCAAGATAGCTATTATACAGCTACTTATAACTTTCGTTAAAGTTTTCTTAATGTCATATGCTATTTCCTCTTGAATTATACTTTAACATCTTATATTAGCTCTTATTCTCTTGCTTCCAAGACACTGATATAGCTACTTTCAGATTGCTGCTTATACTGACATTCAAATTTTTTTTTTTGGTCCACATACTCGAGCCAATCCCCATTTAACCGGTAGTTAAATCTTTTATTTGAGTTACCTATAACTAGAGCAATACTTACACTTTTTGACAGCTAAAAAATTTCAATTGCCACTTTATTGTCGACCTAAGAAAGTTTATCAAGATTCATTTTGAATACTTTATAATATCATATCATTATCTTACTAGGTACCCTTTGGTTATCAATCTGCAATACTTAAAAAAACTCTACATTTAAGCCCTTCTGATCTAATGGACCATATTGATTCTAGTAAAGTATATATATTATATATATAATATATATAATATATATACTATTGATATATATATATAATATATATAATATATATAATATTATATATAATTAATAATATATATAAGTAATATATATATATATTATATAGTATATTATATTATACCTATACTGTATATATTATTATATTATATATATATAGTAGTATATATATATTATATATAATATAATATAAAATATATAATATATAAAATTATATATAAATATATTAATATAATAATTATATATATATAGATAATATTATATTTAATATTATATATAGGTATATATATATATATAATATATTATAATATTTAATATATATATTATTATACTTATTAATATATATATATATTATATATATAATATATATATAATAATATATATATATATATATATATATATATTATTATATATTATTATATATTATTATATATATATATATATTATTATAAATAATATATATATTATATTATATATATATAAAATATATATTATTTATATATATATATTATTAATATAATTTATATATAAATATATATATAATATATATATATACATGGACAAAGTTACTTAACCTAAGAAATCTTCACCAACGACAAATGTTTCCTTCATTTCTATTATTAAAATATAAATCTTAATTTGATTTGATTAACTATATATATATTAAAATGTATAATTAAAAGCGTATAGCCATCCAAAAATTTGTGATACTTAAATAATTTCGGGGGGGAGGGGGTTGAACCCCCGAAGATATAGATGGGCCTTAATATATATATATATAATATAATATTATATATAATATATATATATATTATTATATATATATTATATTTTATATATAAATATATATTATATTAATATATATATATATATATATATATATATTTATATATAGATATTATAAAGTTATGGAATATTGTGAACAAGGATGGGGAAGTGATCTTTTTCTGACCTTTCTTTCTTCTTTCTTTTCAACTAAGCTCTTCAATATCTGAAATCTTTTCATACTTATCTTCTTTCTGAAAATTACTTGAGAAGTTAGTAATGGGGATAGTTGTAGTTTCATCACTTACAATGTGAAGATGTGTCCTTTTCTTTTGAACTTCTTTTGCAGATTTAGCTTTTTGTTGTTGATTCTTCAGTTAACCTTACCTTGTTAGATAGATCTATATAAACAACACCTAGTTTAGAATATCATTGTCAATGAGGAATCTCGTACCATGGAGTCTTTTATTTCTTCAGCATCTAAATATAGAGGTATAAGTTGAAGGTTGAATTTATTAGAAATATGAATCCAATCATAAGGTGCACGTTAAAAAACTTCGAAGTTTGCAATTGCATTTTTGTGGTGTGGAAGTCAACTACGTCTCAGTGAACTTGTATGAAAGTGAAATTGGGTCAGTTCTACAAATTCATAACTTTGTAAGTGCAAAATTTCTGAGCGTTCCAAAGCTCTTATATTTTTGAAAAGCTTACCGACTTCCGCTGCCGATCTCCGACCTCTCTTCGGAAAATTACCAGACTCCGACTCCGACTAAGGCGACTCCCGACTCACGACTCCGACTCCTGAACTACCAACTCTCTTGAAATCATTAGCCGATCCGACTACCGTACTTTCCGTACTCTCAATCCGACTCCGACTCCGACGCGACCCCACCCTCTTCCAAAGTTTACGGAACTCCCCGGACTGCGACTCCTGACTCGAACTACCGACTCCGACTCTACACACCTGATTATGAGTGAGATGAAAGGATTTAATGTCAGAAGAAACGAGATATGAACTCTGCTTCATCCGTCAAACGATTTAAAACAGCTCCCCAACCTTAATGGCAAGAAACCGGGAGACGTCATCAGAGTCAAAAAGCAGATTCATTCCAATTATCATTAGCTCGTAGAAGGCGACGCAATGCCCCCCAAATCGACCCCGATCAAAGTGCCAGAAAACGCATAGGGCAGGATGAGCTGTTGGAGGAGTAAGAGTATTACTAAGGTTAAAGCGATATAAGGTGAAAACAGCATAATCGTTGTAACCCTACCGTAGCAATGGTGTGGTCAGATTACCAGATGTAAGGAGGTTCGGAGTAGTGTATTTATAGAGAGAAGGACTAGTGGGTAAAACATAGGTCAGTGTGTCAAGAATTGGAGGTGGGGACGATCAGGAATGTGTGTAGGATCCCTAATTAGGTTGCTCCAGATCGTTGAGAATGCTGAATGATTCGGGCCTCCTCCCCACCTAATCAGTATGAGAGGATCCCAACCACCCAGTGTTGTGTACATTGAAATCCCTAATAGGGACCTCAGTGTTTCCTTGGAAAAATATTGTCGTTTCGGCAGAGAAGTTAAGATATTGCAAAAGAAGATGAAATCTGTTCTGTTAGTGGAGAACAGGTAGGCAGAGGCACAAGATTATATTAGTAGGAAGGTAGAAAGATTTTGACCACAGAGCATCGGAAGTTAGGAGATTCGAGATTCGCGAGACGTGTTACAGGAGTTATTAATGTTTACATAGGCACCCACTCCACCCTTCAGACGGAAATTATGAGAATAAGTTATAGTTAACTTACATATTAATACGATTGTTAGAAGGTGGAAGCAAAAGTTTGGGTTAGAGTTAGATAGGTGATATTCAACAGAGACAAAGTTAGATTTAAAGCCGCGGATGTTGGTAAAATCGAATAGAATGCCCGCGCCTATGCAAATCGCGCATCTTTCAACACACTACCACTCTTACCACGACAGTATAGAACATAATAGACAAAGGACGTAACAAAAGAAGAAATTGGAAAAAGATGAAAACTAAGATCCGAACTTAAAATTTTAACGGACTAAATCATTAAATAAAAAATATACTACTATGCACTTGATAAAACCAAACTAAAACCTAAACAACTTTACTACACTTACTAAAATTTATTAAACAGTATAACTAAAAAGATAAATAAAATGAAAAAACTAAATCCTAAAATTAAAAAATTTATATTATATATAATATATATATTATATATATTTATATATATATATAGTATATATAGTATATATATATAATATATGTATTATATATAATATATATGTATATATAGTATATAAATTTATATATGTATAATATTATTATATAATATATATATTATATTATAGATATATATATATACTATACTCATTAATATATATTAAATAATTAATATATAATATATATGTTATATATTATAATATTATTTTTAATGTATAATATATATAACTCATTTTAAATTATACAATACACTTTTGTCACGCGCTTGAGCGGAGTAGTGGTGCGTACAGCCTCCCTCATTCACACCCCCTTCTCATCTCGCCCTCACCCACTCCTCCAACCCACTCTATCCCTCGCCAAACACCCTACCCTTTTCCTCCCCCATCCCTCCCTTCCTCCATGGCATCTATCTTTATTCCAAGTCCAACCATCCTTCTTGGGTCTCCCCCCTTCCCTCCTTTCCTATTCCCTCCGCTCCCAAACTCTTCAACCAACTCTCTTTCCTCCATGTTCCTCCACTAAATGCCCATCCATCCTAACATTTCCTTTCTCCGCTCTTACCCACAGGGGGACCCATTCCCCAATCACTCCTCCCTCACCACCTTATTCCTAATCCTCTCTCCCTTCTACTGACCCCACAAACCGCTCTCAACCCCTTCTTCTCAAAACTTCCAACTTTTCCTGGACCTGGGATATCAACACCACGTTTCACACCTCGTTTTACCATACCGCTGGTACACAGAATTTCTTCGTACATACTTATGCTTTGACTTTCTGTGATAGGATCCCCCCTTTCCAATTCCTCTCAGAACCACCAAAGCTCTCATTCCTTCACCCTATTCTATGCTCTATCTCCTCCTTATCCCTCCCCCCTTACCCAACTCCATCCCTAAATATCTTAAGACTTTACTTCTTCCAATACTACCCCCTCTCTAACCTCTAACACCTCCTCCTCTACACTCTCCCTCCTCAAACACTAATACTTTACTCTTTCCTGGGTTTATTTAAGCCCCTTTGTCCACACATTCTCTCAACTCCCTCACCAATACCTCAGCCCTTCCGCGCTCTTCGCCATAGGGCCGTATCATCGCAAACAGTCATGTTCACTTCCCTTCGTATCATTCCCATCATCATTCGCACTCCCCCTCCCCTCATCAACCATTCCTCTGCTAAACTCTCTTCATATAAATCAGATTTGAATAGACACGCTACAATTACAACCCTGCCCTCATCCTCACACACCATCCTGAAACATCTCAACCTCCCCCTCCTAACACTCTTCCACAACACATTTCTACTATTCCTATAATAAAGCCTCTAATACCGTTCGCCCTAAATTCCCCCCACTCCCCATTTTCTACCAACACCCTCCTAATTCACCCTATTCATCTTCATATGCTTTCTCTAATCTAAAAAACACATACACTTTCCCTTTCCTCTCATATACTGTTTTCCGCACAAAGATCTTTAATGTAATACTTGCTCCACACAACCCATACTTCCATACGCCTATAAACCCTCCTTGTCTCTTCCCCCTTTATCTCTTCCCTCCGTTTTTTTAATCCCTCATTAATTCTTTAATTCAAAATCAAGATATTCATCCCGTCATGCCTTCTCTTCCATACTTAAATGATATACCTCATAATTCCACATTCCCTATTCCCTTTCCCCTTATACAGAGGAACCAAACAACCATCCTCCCAATTTCCTGTGGAACCTCACCACTCCTCCAACATATGTTATACAATCTATACAGCCATTCCTCCACCCCTCTACCTCCTTTCTGCAACATTTCCATTCCACACCAGTCCAGACCTTGCGGGACTTCCCTTTTTTCCTTTATTCACAGCCCTTATAATTTCCTCACAATATATATCTCCCCTCCCTCCCCACCTTTCTATCCCATCCTCACCTCTTGCATTTCTTCCTCCCCTACCCCCCCCCTTCATTCAATAGTCCACTAAAAGTACTCCCCCACCTCTTCCTCACCCTATCCTCTCCTTCTATCCACTCCCCATCTCCTCCTTAATCCTCTCCCCCAACCCTCCTTCTTCTTCCTTTTTTGATTAACTTCTTTCCAAAACATCTTACTCCCGATTCAAATTTTCCGTCACTCTTCTACACCATTCCCCTTTTGCTCTTCTCTTCGCCCTCTTCACCGCCCTCTTTGCTTCCACTCTAATCCTTCTATATTCCTCCCAACTATCTTCTCTCCTACTTCCCAACCATTTCACCTTTTTCCTTTTTACCACCTCACTCACCTCCTCACTCCACCTTTCACTCCCTTTCCTTCTGCTTGCACCCACCCTTTTTATCCACATACCTGTCTGCCTTCTCACTATTGCCTCATCTAAATCTCTCCACTTCCCCCTCACCTCCCATTCCGTCCCTCTCGAGTTTTCTCCACCTGTCCTTCCCTCTCTCTAACTCCTCCCAACACCACATATCTTATACCTCAATTTTTCCACCATATTATCACCTTCACTCTCCTCTTTTCTACCCCTCATACCCTACCATCACCTCTCTCCCACTTATCCTGGCAGCACCAATTAGTGATCTCGATTATTCCCCCCCCGCCCCTCTAAAATACATTGACCATCTAATAATCTACTCTAGTCCTTCCCATTTACACACACAATCTAATAACGCCTTCCCCCCCGTTATCTCACTCTTCCATGAATACTTATTGATTCTCACTTTTTTAAACCACGTATTCCCCCTATCATTCTTCTTTCGACACACACCTCTATCAGACTTTCTCCATTAGCATTCCTCCCACCCAAAGGTACTCATTTTGTTCACCACCCCCTTCCCACTCCTGCATTCGAATACTCCAATAGAACAATTTTTGTTTTTACCCCCTAAAATTTCCCAACACTCCATTTCAGCTCCATCCCATAATCTTTCTCTCCTTCCTCCTCTCGCATCCATTCACTAGGTGCGCCACCTCCATACAAATATCCAGCTTTCATTTCTAAGTTTCATTTTACCCACATTAATCCTAGAACTTCACCTGGTTACACCAGTATATTCTCAGCCTTATCCCACATCTCTATTCTCTCTAATCTATTCCTACCCTTCCTCGCCCTCCTCTCTCGTTCACCCCCGATTCAATCACCCTTTGTTTTCCAAATTCATCTCCCTCTTTTCCTTTCAACTTAGTGTTCTGTTGGTATATCCCAATCAGCACATCCAACCTTCTATTCCTCCATAACATCAACTCCTTACTTCTCTCTCTTCAAATCCTCGTTTCCCCTCTTCACATTCATACACCCCACCTGATTACCATCTCTCCTCCTCGTCATTTCCCTATCTCTATAGAATTAACTCACTCAGCTGTACGCTTTATGGGAACCCCACCCTTGTAATCCCACACCAAGGGTACCACCCCGCTCACCACCACAATATCACAACCAAAATACGTTAAGATATATAAGACAACCCTAATAAGGTATAATATACTTTAAAAACTCATTTAAAAATCCCA
>JABUQX010083293.1:2500-5000 GCA_015478945.1 Trachelipus rathkii | reverse complement strand
TATTTGCCTCAGGGACTCTGCCTTCAGAAACAACCATCGTCTTCAAATTCCAGAAATCTATGCATCCCGGAATGGTGTGAAAACTATTCTTTGTAACACTTAAAACTATATTCTCCACTAAAAATCCAATAATCTTTCTGGTTCTTCTTTCTCACGTGACCTCTTTCAGGCATTTTGCAAAGTATGTTAACTCCTACTTTGCTTTTCCCTCTTTTTCTCCTCTAATATCTTCCACGGCACAACTTCCTCTATGCGTTCTGCTAAATCTAAACTCTAATAATATATTGCTGGATTATATGGATTATCCGGTATATGGACGGAAAAGAGATTTTCCGACTTATACGCCCAAATAATTATAATACTATTTGCACAGTAACAGATTTTTATCTACAGTAGAAAATGGTTTCTCATATTAAAATTATTTATTAAATATATATATATATATATATATATATATATATATATATATATAGTATAATATATATATAAATATATATATATATATATATATATATATATATATATATATATATATATATATATATATATATATATATATATATATATATATATATATATATATTATATGTAAAGGTATTACAATATATATATATATATATACTATATATATATATATATATATATATATATATATATATATATATATATATATATATATATATATATAGTTATATATATATATATATATATATATATATATATATATATATATATATATATATATTTCTTCTTTAAAATATAATGTTGGATTTCCTTCTTTTCTATAAACAAGGGATGATTTAAATAATATTAAATTCTCCCAAAATACGAGTATTGATCTCTTCCCTTTTTTTCTTCGTCTTATTTCTGGAAAACAGATTTTAAATAGTTTATCATCCTTCTTCAATTTTTTAATCAGAGAGATAAACCATTTGAACAATCCTCACACCTGTTGCATATTTATTGTATGCTGGTTAACTATATGATTGTTCTTACAAGGTCGTTTCAGTAATCTAAGTTTTTACTGGATCTTTGTCTTTATTATGCAAAAACTGGATTTCGAAGAGTGGATTAACCGTTGTTGAAACAATATATGATCTAACTTTTACGAATATTACAAAGTTTTTCCAGGAAAAAAAAATCTTTTCCTATGTGATAAATATTCGGCCGGATAATTCTTTCACTATCCGGCATATCCAGTATTCGGTCACCACATAACAAAATTCCCTAACCGGTGCACCTCTAATATATATATATATATATATATATATATATATATATATATATATATATATATATATATATATATATATATATATATATATATATATATATATATATATATATATATATATATATATATATAAGAACTTAAAGTGGAGATGGGCGGGTTATGGTCCCCGATAAAGAGATGATAGGTGGACTAAAATAACGAATGAGTCTCCTTACATGATAGGAAACGTCCACAAAAAAAAAAAAAAAAAAAAAGGACCAAAACAAGATGGACAGACGATATTATAAAGTATATTGAACCTAGTTGTCAGCGGAAGCTTAAGATATCATTTCGTCGAAGCATTAGAAAGAGGCATTCATCCTGCGTGGATTGATAATGACTGAATTAAATATATATATGTTATATATATAAATATATATATATATATATATATATATATATATATATATAGAGATATATATATATATATATATATATAAATATATATATATATATATATATATATATATATATATATATATATATATATATATATATATATATATATATATATATATACATGTATTTAAAGAGATAATATGGTGTGCAATAAACTTTCCTTTCCTTTATAAAGCGAAGAGGCTGAAACAAGATCTAAAAAGCGAACAAGTGTCCAAAAGTTTTCACGAAGATTTTATAAATAAAATATACCAAATTATTATCACTTCATTCTTTCTTTAAAGAACAAAATTTGCGAGAATGGAAAATCTTTGAAGCCCATTTTCATCTGGTTTAGCACTCAGACGTGTATAATAAACTAACAGTTGTGTGTATATATATATATATATATATATATATATATATATATATATATATTATATATATATATATATATATATATATATATATATATATATATATATATATATATATATATATACACAATGTTTTAGAAAAATATACCTACATATTATTAATAATATTCTTATTACTATTAGTGTTGCTGTTATTATTATTACTATATTATATTATATTACATTATTGTTATTATTATTATTATATTATATATATTATTATTATTATTATTACGCACGCGTACACATACATTTTATTATTATTATTATTATTATTGGTTATTATTATTATTATATTATATATTATAAAACCTTAAAGATGTTTTCATATGTTATTTAATATTTCATATATATTATAATTAGTCTTCTTATCAAAAACATTTTATCAGTAAGATTATATATATATATATATATATATATTATTATTATTATT
>JABUQX010083292.1:12500-30000 GCA_015478945.1 Trachelipus rathkii | reverse complement strand
TCAGTGGTTTAAAATTTTATAAATAACTTGTTATGTATGTGACTAAAGCTTACCTTCTTACAGCTTCAAGTATATAATAAGAACGATGAAAAATCCTTAGGTATATCTTTCGAGTAAGGCCGTCCTCTGAGCTCTAATCAAAGATGGGTGATATGCGTTGTTTGAGAAAAAAGATAGATATGCTTTTAGCGAATAGGAAAATAGTGTATATCTTGATGTTCTGAAGTTGTGAGTTACATGGATAAATAATTATCAACTTTATCCTGATAAGCAAGATTATCTTATCGGATTTTTCTTTCGGTCTGAAGATTGTCTTGTCTCATATCTGCTTTAAGCTGGTATTTATCAAATGTGAGATATCGAAACAAAAAATGTTTGTTAAGGAAATGAAAAAAATTAAAGAGGGTGATTAAAGATAATATTTTCACGGAGAGAGAGTGATGCGGGGAGGCGAGACGGGGACAGCACGACCGAGAGAGAGGAGAGAGAGGAGAGAGAGAGAGAGAGGGGAGAGAGAGGAGAGGAAGGATAAAAAGAAGAGCGGAGAGAGAGAGAGAGGGGAGAGTGAGTGTGAGAAGGGAGCGGAGAGGGACCACTACACAAGCCAGAGAGATAGAGGAGCGAGAGAGAGAAGGAGAGGAGGAGGAGAGAGAGAGAGAGAGAGAGAGAGAGAGGCTAAGTAACGTCTTAAAAACATAATCGATTTTATCTGTATCACATAAAATGAAATTTTGTGATGATTATAATGACTAGAGTCTGTGACACTAAAAACTTTTTTTTTCCTATTGAAAATGCAATAATCTTTCTGGTTCCTCTTCCTCCCGTCCTTTCTGACATTTTGCTAAAAGAAAAATGTCAACTTCTAACTTTGTTCTTCCTTTCCTTCCGTCTATATCTTCCGACGGCACAACGTCAGTACCGTCTGCTAAAGCTTAAACTTCTTCGCTAAAAATCTTTGCACTAATTCCACGCTTGGGCGATTCCGGTACTATTCCTCCTCTTTCTCCACTCTGATTCATTTCTTTTATGCCTAAAATCGTATTAGTTTTTCTAAAAATGTTATTTACACTCTTTCTGAGCTTAAAAACGCTTACGGTCCTGATGGGATTCCTCCTGTGGCTCTCAAAACTTATTCTTCCAGGCTTGCATCCTGTCTGTCCCTTCCGGCTGGAAACGGGCGCTCATCCATCCTGTGCCCAAAAAGGGGAACCCCCCCCATCAACCTTCTAACTATTATGCTATGTACTAACTAAGTTCCTTCTAAATTTTCTAATCTATCTTAACAGAACAGATTTTAAGTATCTCAATTCTTTAATCTTATCTCCAGATCGCCAGTTATGGGCTTCGAAAAAAACGTTTACTGATGGCGATCTTTTCTTTTTCTCTAACTGAAGCTTGGTCCTCTCTCTGTCTTTTGGTATTTCGGTGAAATTTATGATGTGGCGCTAAATATCAAAAGCAGTCGATCGAATTTGGCAGAAAGATTTGATTTCTAAACTTCCTTCTTTCTGTACATATCCATCTCTCTGTCTTTTCTCTCTCTTATTTCCTTTCTGGCTTTCATATAGTCTGTTTATAGTTTCTTTAAAAATCTAGTTAATGGTGGTAGTTCCTCAGGGTTTTTCAGTATCCCCAACAATATTCTATCTTTTCGATGAACAATACACCGCCAACACCACGACCAAACGCCAGGCAATGATTAATGACCTTCATCACTATCCACTTCATGATGTGATAACACCTTTCATTACCCTTTCTTTTAATAAGCCACCACACGACACCCACCCACAGCAATTAGCTCATCTAGGAGGTAGCCTTGAAGCAACTAACAACTGATATTTCACGAATATTCAACTGGGCTTTGAAATATGTTGTTCTTCAATTCCTCAAAAACTCAGGTCCTTCATCTTCTACTCGACAAGAACCTTCCACACAATAATTAAACCCTCACATACATCGACACCACCATCACACATCCAATCAAATCTTCGTCTGTCCTATTAGCGTCTCATTTTCTTGGAATTATTCTTAGAATGATTACATTACTTCTCTTACTAAGCAAACTTCTAAGAGGTTGTTCTCTAACGACACCCACCCCCCCAGTTGCTTGCTCTTTATAGGGGTATCATTAGCCCTTGTGTGGAGTTCCCTCCATTCTCTCAATATTCTCCCTCCCTCTCTATCGGGGAGAACCGTGAGAATATCCGAAAATAGTCTCATCTAACTGTCCAACTCCCTATCCAGATGACCCTATGTCCAATCACGTTGTACTCTATTATTAAAGTCTGAACACACTATGTCATCTTTTCCAACTTCCTTTGACTAGCACACTTTCATTTCGACAATGATGACAATTGCTTCAAATACACTTGTAGATATTTCCTTGAATTGTGTAATGAAAAATTATTCGAATTTCTCAAAAGTTATGAAAGATGTTGAAGCTTCTGCCTAGTGCAGCTATGTCCCAGGTGTTAAGAAATTCTGTAATCAAAACGAAGACAAATATGAAGAGGCCATGAAAACCATGCATGCGAACTTTAAAAATTTAGGTCCTAATATAAGGATAAATGCACTTATCTCTAAGCCACCACTTTAAAGATTTCCAGATAATCTTTGTGATTTTAGTAAAGAGCTAGTGGAGAGGTTCTATCAGGATATAAAAGTGATGGAGGAAAGGTATAGGTCGATGAAATAAATAAATCGTTCCGGACTACTGCTTGGCATTAAAGAAAATTCTACAAACGGTTTTTGGAAGCATTAATTGTGAATATGCGAATCAGTTTACTTTGTTTTTGTTTTTTTTTCTTTTTTTATTATTATTATGGTACTGAATACGGCGCAGTAAGGTACTTCATGTTTTTTTTAAAAAAAAATTATATGATTTGAGGCAGTTTCCATGTGATGTGAGTAGGTTACACCTTACCATTCAATTTTTCATTTATTTTTGTTCTTCTACAGGGGCTTCCACCATCTAAAAAAAATTGAATTAATCTTTCAAAACCCCCCTCCTTCCCTCCCAAAATTCCTCTAATATAATTGCCAATATCAATAGTGTTGACCAGTGAATTATAAATAGTTACATGAATTATTATAAATCATTGTTTCGTCATAAATATATTTATGATCGACACTTCACAATGTAAAAGCAACACAAAGTAGATATGCGATGGTAATTAAAAATTCGTCGCGTCCAGTGAATGGAATGTTTCAATGCCTTGTCATTATCAGTACTTAACTTTAGTGAAGTAATGTGATAATGAGATACATTACGCATAATAATGAATTGAGCGGATATTCGTAATGTGAAAGCAAATGGATCGATAAAAATGATAGATTACTATCACCTTCACACAAATTTAAGTTTAACCCGATGAAATTTCGCTTCTAATGGAGAGCTCTTTTACGAAGATAATTGAACAGGTTACTAGTGTCAGTGAAAAGATAGGACAGGCTTGAAATATCCAGTTGGTTTTAGGAAGGCCGCCTTAACTTGAAATTTGATACTCTGAGATTGACGTTATGCCAAAGGCACTTAAAGCTTGTTAATAGGCCTAACAAAAGAATATATATGATAGCTTGAATTTCATTTCATTGTATGGGGTGTTGGGGGGTGTGGGGGGGGGGGGGGGGGGGGGGTGTTGCTCTCAAACATCTGTTAGATCTATATTGACAAATTGAATAAATTTGTAACAATATATATATAATCATATATATATATATAATACTATATATTATATATATATATATTATATATATATATATATTATATATATATATTATTATATTATTATGTAGAGAGTTGTTTTTGGGAAGTTCATGGGATGACACTCTCTACGTTGAGGGGTTTCATGAATAAAAGTCTTGCCTTTTACTCGTTTATTTTAGGAAGCATTTAAGACCTCGGAACATAAATTCAACAACAAATTCGTCCCAACATGGGACCCAAACCAACAACCTGTTTCAAGACAAAGAATTTCGAAATAAATGAAATGTCCCCACAAATTACAGTACAATAATGCGGAGTTAAAATCATGTATCAGAACTTTACAAAATTAAGAAATTGAATATATTTATAAAAGTAATATAATAAAATATATATAATTATAAAATTGTTGCACTCATTAACAAAGTAATTGCAATATAATAATTAATTTAATATATAACACCAATTAAAACCACAATATGTTTATTATAAAAATGAATGAAAATATAGAAATATTTCAAATGACCCATTTTCACTTATCATAACCTCAATTAATTTTTGGATCACCGCTGTGATGTTACAAATAATATGTACTAAATTAGAATGCCAATTTACCTTCACTAAACTTCAAGTAGAATCTTATGGAGCCATGGAAAATGATTTATGCACCCGCATAAATAAATACTGCCTGTTTTTATATTTCAAAGGGAAAAATATACATTAAAATAAAAGTATGTGAAATGGTAAAAAGAATGTATGTACAAACTATATATATATATATATATATATATATATATATATATATATATAGTATATATATACACAAATGTTTTATATAGATACACAAGGGTTGGGTAGGTAAAAGTAACTTTGGGAGAATATATTTTTCTTGCTTCAAGCAAAAGACGCACTCTACTTTCACTCTATCCTTTCGTATCCTTTTACAAGAACAAACGCTTGGCTTGGCTTTAGCAAGACGAATGAAGTAGCTTCACTAAGATTTTGTGAGCCAACCTCGATCCTTTCCTATCGTGAGGGAATGGAAAATGCAAGGGGGAGTTTTGTTTTGCAAAGTTAACACGATCTGTTTTGTACAAAGAACGTTCGAGAATGAAATTGTTTTGGTTTTGTACGAAGCTAACAAAACAAGGTTATCGTCTTGTGAAAGAATTTTAAATCTTAGTGGAAGAGTCTTTTAAGGCATATATGCATTGTGTATGCAGTTTCTAAGCGAGGTTTGTTTGTTCAAATGAAAATGTTTTCTTGTATGATTCAGAATTGAGATCGTGGGAAGCGAGTAGAGGATGTGGTCTGTTGAAACTTGTAAAGATTTTATAAACATATTGCCACACATGTTGATTTCAAAATGTTGTTTTGTATTCAAAACTGAATTCCGATAAAGGACCCCCCTTTAAGAAAGGAATCTTTATCTGAAAGATTTGAATGAATCAACATGGGTGTGCATTCTGTTTAAAGAAGAGCACATATCTAGCATCCATCGAGATGGTAGTACTCGCATCTCCAGGATGAAGGACATGGTTGAGTTTACAGATTCTGGAACATGAAGAAAACTGTCCAGAAAGGTTACATGCTTAACTATGATAGATAAAAACAAGGTAGGAAAACAAGACAAGTCTGGTGTCTGAGGTATAATATTTGCGGATGTGTAGTGTAGATCTAAAAATTTGGTAAGTGGATACCAGTGGTGCACGGTAGTCCGAAACTATTTCTTATTCCCTACGGTCATTTTTAAAACGCTTTTCTTTCTTAAGATGTTGAAAGAGTTTTTTAAACTATTTTATTAGAGGCGGTTTTAATTGTTACTTTACGTTGCTTTAGCCTAATTTAAAATTAATCATGTAAATTAAAGCAAATGTTAATAATGTTAATATCGCGAAATTGATATCAACTACTAAAAAGAAAATATTAGATCAATACTAATAAAACAAAGTTAGTTCTCTAATAATTAAATGGTCGCCAGATTAATCAAATGATCAGATCAGACTTTAAGATTAATCAAAACAAAATGGTAAACATTAAAGTTAATGGTTAGTTAAAACAAAGCAGTTACTGACTTAATTGTAAGCTCGTAGCGGTGAATGCTAAGAATATTTCTTCTAAAAATTAAAGAAATTAAAACTAACTTAAAAAAATGAAACTAAAAACTTCTTAAAAATACTAAAAAATGAAGCTAAAAACTTCTTCTTAAAAATACTAAAAAGTGAAGCTTCTTAAAAATACTAAAAAGTGAAGCTAAAAACTTCTTCTTAAAAATACTAGAAAATTGTAAAACTAAACGAAGCTTGTGCAAAAATTAATAAAGCTATATATATTTTTTTTTCCATATATAAAAAAAAAGTTTTTTACTTTTTTATTTTTTATCCTATTTTTATTTTTAAAAATGGTTGTTCCCCCCTCTGAGTGAAACACATTTATGTTGTAAAAAAAAATAAAAAAAAATAAGCGCGATTATATCTATGAAACTAATGCGGACTAAACTTAGTAATATAAACAAAACTTATGCTTTAAGTTCAAAACTAAATGCTTTTCGTTTCTTCCTTCGATGCTCAAAAGAAATTAAACGTTTGGCAAAAGTTTTCTCAATGGTAAAAACTAGGTTATTTTAAAATTAAATTTGATATTTTAAAATATCAAGAGAGCAAAAAAAAAAACGTGTTTCCAAATCTGGAAAGATTCTTATATTTACATAAAACGTGTTCATCGGAACATCTTTGAAAGCTACTCTAAAAAATAGATACTTTCACTAATCTAAAAGAGCAAAAAAAAAAATCAAAAAAAAAATCAAAAAAAAAATGTTATCATCAAAAATCTGTTCACTGGACGTCTTTTAAATCAACGCTGTAGGAAAATAACGGTATAAATTCCTTATCTATCTGCTTTAGGAGAGGCTGTCTCAATCGTTTGAGTCTCCTTTTACGAAGTTTATGAAATAAACTGTTTTTTAAAACCTTTGTTTTTTAAAATTTATATTAAAAAATTAAAAGAATGGAGCGGCTAACTATAAAAACATAGTAAACAACGCTATGGTACATCTGGCTACATTCGCAACGTAATCAACGACTGGCTTGGTTACTCTAGGATACTTCAGGAAAAACACAGGGGAAAACATCATCCCAAAAACTGGTAACTTCCTTTAAAAGGACCTAACTTTCAAGCGCTATTACGCAACATCAGACATGATGAGATGAAATAACTTAAGTCTTTTCCGTTCGAAGACTCGGTTCGGTTACTACCTTAGAACACTGTTATGTAACATCAAAACATAATAAGATGTATTACGCAAGTCTTTTTACGAAGGATTGCATTCAACAGAGCTATGATTTACTTTTAGTTATCGGTTCCCCTTTCAATTCAATAATAAAAATAAAAAGAAAACGATAGGTGCCGCTCGAAACGGGCTTCCTGTTTCTTCCGACAGTTTCGGAGCAAAATTTAAACCTTTATCTAAAAACTGACTGAAAATCATATCCTGAACATCCAGAGACCCGCTTGATTGTTTCAAGGTTTTTAAGGGGAAAGTACCGGGGAAACTTTCGGCCCACGAGTAATTAACTTCCCTTAAAAGGACCTGATCATCAGAGCGTCGTTAGGTAACATCTGTCTAATGGATGAACTAACTCAAGTCTCTTTTATGGGGGATTACGCTTACCCTCCTATGATTTTAAATATATATATATATATATATATATATATATATATATATATATATATATATATATATATATATATATATATATTAATAATATAATATATATATATATATATATATATATATATTATATATATATATATATATATATATATATATATTGCTAAAAATTTGTGGCTTTCCACTCTTAATCTAATTTTCTTGTTACTTTCAACAAGGGTGCTTTTGAGGAAATAGGCACTGTCGCCTGGTTTACTTTAAACGCTATTTTCCTCCCTATTACAATCCAAAACCGAAAATGATCAATGGATAATTCTGTCGGCTGAAAATTGGTTCGAAATTGCCAAAAAATTTGCTTACAGAAATTTGTGGCTTTTCACTTAAACTGTTAGCTGTTCTGGGCCGAGCTTCTTGCTTACAAGCACGGTTATCCAGATATGTGTTCGCGCACATATATTTACGCACACATATCATATATATATATATATATATATATATATATATATATATATATATATATATATATTCTTAATGAAATCGAACTCTGGGGGCGGCGAAGTTGCTTACATAGTTCGATTCTTCGTCGTCTTCTTCTTCCTCTTCCTCCTCGCTAGGATCTGTATCCAGCGGTTGTCCTTGGGCTAGATAAACTCTCGTATTTTTCTTCACGTGAGGTTCGTATTCCTCTTTATTACTGGCGGAAGTCCTTTGACTTTTCTGGTTCCCTTCTTTTGCTTTTAAGTTCCTCTCGAAATCTTCTGCACTGTTAAAGGGGATTACCATTTGATCTACGTCGGGGGTAGGTCTCCACGGAGGTGCATCCTTACAAGCGGCGGTTGTTTTTCTTCGGTGTGATTTCCTACAATAGCGGCAGTATGGGGAATTCCAATTGCATGTCTTTCCGGAGTGCCCTACGCATTCGCATTCAAAACACCAGTCGTGCTTCCTTAGCTCTTCTTCGGATAACCTCTTAAAAACTCCTCCGTTCTTTCGGGAAACAAATTCTGTCTTAGCTTCTTTCTTTTCTTTAGCCTCATATTTCGGTCTGTAGGAGGATCTCTTCGATCTCCTTTGAGAATTACCATTCTCAGTCGTTCTTTGGCCTTCTGGCTCACCTCTGGCCATAAACACTTTAGTAGTTCTATTCTCTGTCTGTCTTTTTTGATTAACTTTGAATAAAGCTCCTCTGGAAATTTGTGCAAATCTCTCTAATAGCTCTACTATGCTTATGTTTGCATCAAAGACTTTCAAAATTTTTTCCCTTAGTCTTTCACCATCTCTCCTATCTCTCACATTCTCTAATACTTTGGTAGTTACCATGATATTTATGTGCTTGGAAGTAAAGCCTGCTGTGGCGTCAATCTCGCAGAGTTTCACTTGATACTTCCATAAGGTGTTTTTTAATTTCAAAACAAAAGCAGTAAATGTCATGTCTTTGTCTCTCTGATAAGACATAAACTCCAAGAGAAGATCAAAAATCGTGTCTTTGTTGTCTGGTTGTAAGAAGATGCGTAACTGCAAGAGGAAATCTTCCAACCTTGTGCAACTAGAGAGAGTCGGATCGTGTAAGAGATAGTCTCTGGATTCTGATTCGAGTTTGCTAGATATCATCGACTTTGCGAAGGATATTTTCCGCTTTTCTGTTAACGGGCCTAGCATGCCTAATCTCTCATGTAGCGTGGAAACGTATTCATTAAAGCTAATTCCTTGCCAAACCTTTGTATTCAGGTTTAAACCAAACAATTTGAGATCCTCCGGAATCTCGGGAAAGGCCGTGCTAAATAAGTTTGATTGGTATAGGGGGGCTGGATTGGACTGAGATGCTGCATTATACCCTTCCTGGGGTGGATGGGTGCCTTGACCCTGTCTGCTCTGTACTGGAGAGGCATACATCTGTGCTTGATGTCCACCAGACCATCCCCAAGGGACGTTCCCTTGCTGTGGCTGCGTCGTCGTGTGCTCGGTGGGAGCGGGGCCCTGACCCCAAATCTGGTTGGGGTCGAATGTTCGACTGTCTAAACCTGGCTGAATCATGGGAGAGTTTACTGTGCTTTCCCATGTATTCCTATTTAAGTTACGGGCGTAATAATTACCCTCACCGCTCCAATTCGCCTGGGATCTTCGGTGAGTCGTGTCAGGTTCTGTACCTGGCCTCGCTGATGGGTTTATTGTGTTGTCTGAGAGAGTTGATTGCTGAGAAAATCTTTGATCGCTGTCCCTCCGGGCAGTCTCTTCTGCTCGAGGATTGGGTTTTAAAGAGAAATTAGGTGCAAGGTTGAGTCTAGGGGGTACCTCTCCTGGAGGGAGCTGCCCCCTCTGTTTATTTTTTACTGATTCTTCTTGCCTTTGCTTCCGAAGTAATTCGGTTTCTTCTTCATCACCTTCGAAATTTCCTTTATTCTCCCCTCTATCTCTAATCACCTCTTCATCATCTGAAACGGGCTTCGTCGCCATCTCTCAAAGGACAAACAATTTTTTTAGAGACAACCAAAAACTATCGCTAAAATGAAGTTAATTAAAATTAAAACGCCACCACAAAAATCACTGTTTAATTATTATTACGCTCGTCTTAAAATAAACACAAAATCTTTTTAATGGTTAAGTTAAAAAACATAAGCTACGTAAGCTTCTCGAATGAGTTTTTTATTTCTCTCTCTCTAAAACCATATAAAAACAATTTTTTAATCAGTGTTTTTTAAAAAATGTTAATCATAAACCAGAAGACACTTAGTCTTGTTCGATTTGCCAAAACTTTCTAATAAAGACACTTTTAGTCTCGTTGACTATATATATATATATATATATATATATATATATATATATATATATATATATATATATATATATATATATATATATATATATATATATATATATATTTTTCTCTTTTTTTTTATTTATATATATGCTTGCTTTAAAAAAACACTGCAGTCTCGTTGACTGTATATATATATGCTTGCCTTAAAAAAAAGCTGCAGTCTCGTTGACTGTATTTATATATATATATAAGCTGGCTTACGAAAAGAAAAGATACTTTAATCTTTAAAAAAAAAACTTCTTATTTCCCCAAAAAGCTACTAAACGTTCCCCTGTATATATATATCTCGTATATATATATATACGCTGGCTTAAAACGTGAAATAAAATTTCTAAACGGAATAAAATAGAAATGACAATATCTATAATCTTTTCATTTCTATGTTTCTCTCTCGTTCGCTACGTTACGTTTGACCTTCAGATGTGTGTTATAAGCTTCTCTACGCATGCGCGAGTGGGTATGGGTGTGTGTGTGTGTTTATGCGTAACTTTTTGTCCAATCGGTCTGTGTCTGTTTTTTAATTTTTTTTCCTTTCTTTTATCCTTTCTATATAATATTTATATATATATATGCTATATATATATATATATATATATATATATATATATATCTTCTCTTTCTCTATATATATATATATATATATATATATATATATATATATATATATTTATTGAGTGAATATTAGTACTTTACTAAAGTTTAGAGAATGGAAGGTTAATTAAAGAGAAAGAAAATGTTTAAGAAAAAAAAAAAAGTAAACACAGTTTGGAAAATCAATATTGATAAGACTTACTTCTACTCGTTATCAACTTAAAAATTAGCACTTTACACAAATTTTTTGTCAACTCTGACAATAATATACCACACTTAAAATACCCTTTAAAATTACACACTTTCCTGGAACCAAAGCTATAAAATATAAAACATCTTATCAACTACATAAAAACCAATTTATGAATGATCACTCAAAAAAAATAAAAATACTTAAAATTAAAATATTTTTGACAACCTTTTTTACATAAGCATGCAAAAGAAAATATTTTAATTATAACAATTGTATCATTTATTTTTTAATAGTGTTGCGCGCGCAACTTTTAAAATGTTTGTATATTTCAATGGGGGGGGGGAAGGGGTAAGAAAGATTTTTTTTTTTTTTCTTTTCGATTTTATGGAGAACCCTTTTCTCCGCTTGGCTAGGGGCTTCCTTTGTGAAGCTGTTGTGGGAGGACCCTTTCCTCCGCTTGGCTAGGAGCTTCCTTTGTGAAGCTGTTGTGGGAGGACCCTTTCCTCCGCTTGGCTGCTTGCTGAGTAATGGGAGAGACTGTCTCTCGACCGTTGACTGTTCAGCTGGGGAAACTCTTCCCTTTAAATTAAAAAAAATGTATTTTTTAATTAGAAAGTCTTACTTGTATACCTTGTTTCCATGTATTGGCTCCTTAGTGAAGGTTGTGGGTGGTTGTTGTTTGGGCTGCTGGCTGTTGCGCTGTTTGCATCTGACTACTACGAAGATTCCATCCAATTCTGGTAATTGTGGAAGGCCAGAATTTCATCCTAGGCTAGGGCGACAGTTTGTAGAGAGTTTGTTTTTGGAAGCCATCCGATGACACTCTCTACGTTGAGGGGTTTCATGAATAAAAGTCTTGCCTTTTACTCGTTTATTTTAGGAAGCATTTAAGACCTCGGAACATAAATTCAACAACAAATTCATCCCAACATGGGACCCAATCCAACAACCTGTTTCAAAACAAAGAATTTCGAAATAAATGAAATGTCCCCACAAATTACAGTACAATAATGCGGAGTTAAAATCATGTATCAGAACTTTACAAAATTAAGAAATTGAATACATTTATAAAAGTAATATAATAAAATATATATATCATTATAAAATTGTTGCACTCATTAACAAAGTAATTGCAATATAATAATTAATTTAATATATAACACCAATTAAAACCACAATATGTTTATTATAAAAAATGAATGAAAATATAGAAATATTTCAAATGACCCATTTTCACTTATCATAACCTCAATTAATTTTTGGATCACCGCTGTGATGTTACAAATAATATGTACTAAATTAGAATGCCAATTTACCTTCACTAAACTTCAAGTAGAATCTTATGGAGCCATGGAAAATGATTTATGCACCCGCATAAATAAATACTGCCTGTTTTTATATTTCAAAGGGAAAAATATACATTAAAATAAAAGTATGTGAAATGGTAAAAAGAATGTATGTACAAACTATATATATATATATATATATAATATATCTATATAGTATGTATATACACAAATGTTTTATATAGATACACAAGGGTTGGGTAGGTAAAAGTAACTTTGGGAGAATATATTTTTCTTGCTTCAAGCAAAAGACGCACTCTACTTTCACTCTATCCTTTCGTATCCTTTTACAAGAACAAACGCTTGGCTTGGCTTTAGCAAGACGAATGAAGTAGCTTCACTAAGATTTTGTGAGCCAACCTCGATCCTTTCCTATCGTGAGGGAATGGAAAATGCAAGGGGGAGTTTTGTTTTGCAAAGTTAACACGATCTGTTTTGTACAAAGAACGTTCGAGAATGAAATTGTTTTGGTTTTGTACGAAGCTAACAAAACAAGGTTATCGTCTTGTGAAAGAATTTTAAATCTTAGTGGAAGAGTCTTTTAAGGCATATATGCATTGTGTATGCAGTTTCTAAGCGAGGTTTGTTTGTTCAAATGAAAATGTTTTCTTGTATGATTCAGAATTGAGATCGTGGGAAGCGAGTAGAGGATGTGGTCTGTTGAAACTTGTAAAGATTTTATAAACATATTGCCACACATGTTGATTTCAAAATGTTGTTTTGTATTCAAAACTGAATTCATATATATATATAAATATTAATATAATATATATATATATATATATATATTATATATTATATATATAATATATATATATATATATATATATATATTAATATATATTATATATTATATTATATATATATATATAATTATATATATATAATATATATATATATATATATATATAAAATCATTTGCATGTATAACGACATCCATACAGACGACAACCATACAAAATCAGAAATCAAAAAGAAATTTAACTTAATTTTAACTAATTTTAAATTAAAAGCTAATATTTTAGAGACTTTTTGGAGATAAAATAAAAAAAAAAAAATACCTCAACTTGGCAATCCCCAACCCAGAAACAGCGACTGTAAAATCATGTGCATTTTATCTGTGTGCATTTATTGTAATATGCATGTGTTTATTTGTATTCTATTTTAAAAATATTAGAAAATTGAAAACAAAAAAAATAAATACTTGAACTTGGCTGAGGTGCAATCTTTTTTCCATATTTATATACTCATATTCTTTTATTTTAAAGTTTAAACAGATAATTTAATTGAAATTTTATGAATTTTATTGCCAGTAAATTCTTTGGGAATAACACGTGGGTTATATATATATTATATAACCCACTATATATATATATATAATACTATATATATATATATATATATATATATATAATATATATATATATATATATAATATATATATATATATATATATATATATATATATATATATATATTATATATATATATAGGATCTTTTCAGTTTTGCGGAGACAAGATATATCGATTGTCATATCGATTTTTTTAGATAGTTATATGGGTACTCAGTGCGTCAACACGGATCGGCTTCCAGCGACGGATCAGTACTTAGCGAGAAATATATTTCATATTAATTCGGTTTTTATAAATTAAATTATTTTAATATTATTATTAATAACTACAGGAATTATGATCAATTTGCACAAAATCTAAAATTATATATATAATATATTATATATATATATATATATATATAATATATATATTATAAACTAATTATATATATATATATTATAGTTATATATAGATATATATATATATATATATATATAATTATATATATTATATATATATATAATATATAATATATATATAATATATATATAATATTAATATAAATTATATCCCGGAAAGTTCAGGCATGTAACTAGAAAACTATAAACATATACACGAAAATAAATATCATTTTATTAACAGGAGACATTTTTACCGCAGAAATTTAAAAAAAAAAATTATTTATTCTAATATATTATTAATAACTCCATATAATATTTAGTAAAAAGTGCAGCTCTGAATGACTGAAAGACGATTTGAAGCTGCCAGTCCGAGAGAAAAAGTTGCCAAATGTCGCTTATAAATAATGGGAAAATATTATTTTTTTCTTTTATATATCCTTCTTTAGGGGGTTGAGCCACGGAAGGACCAGAGGGGGGGGACGAAGTCCCCCCGTCGTCCCCCGGTAGGCCGAGAAACCCCGACTCTTATCAATCGTTCTTGTTTACCCGGAGGTATTCGTTAGTTTTTTTTTTTAAAATTCAACATTTGGCAACTTTCCGTCTCACTCGGGAGGAAGCCGCATCTTTGATTTATCAAAAAACTGTAAATTTTTTACAACAATTTTTAACAAATTTAATTTTTTAAAAAGCGTTTATTTTTTTTATTTTTTTTTAATTTCCTGCGGTAAAAATGTCTCCTGATAAATAAAATGATTTTATTTTCGTGTACCTATTATAGTTTTTTGTCACATGCCTGAACTTTTCGGGATGCTTGACTTATATATATATATATATATATATATATATATATATATATATATATATATATATATATATATATATATATATATATATATATATATATATATATAATATATAATAATATAAATTATATATATAATATATATATATTTATCACCTTTCTCACCATGAATACAGTGGTAATAAAAGGGGATAATTACTTTTTATTTTTATTTCTAAGACTAATTAAATCAAATAGTAAATAATGGTATCAATGTTAAAACCAATTAATAATGCACTCAATTCATTAGTTCACAATAGGCTAGTTCACAGTTATTAATAAAGTTGGTGAAAGTTAATACAATAATTTCTACGATCAAACACAATTTTCCGGTCTTTTAACAAGCTAATGGCTTACACAACCTCTATTCTTATAACGTGAGGTCTAACGCATCTCTCTTCTTATGATATGAGACGCTAACTGACTTTGCCTTCCCTTCATACCCCAGGCACTCCGTTTGGACGCACGTTTCCGCGGCAGCCCATCACATTTGAAAGTGCCCTCACAAAAGAATCGTTATTCTATTTTTTAATGAAATAATTAATTTAAATCAATGTACGGATTCATATATCAAATTATAAATATTATTATATAATAAGGGTAGGGAAACCTGCCCTTATAATTTTTTTTTTTTTTTTTTTTTTTTTTTTGAGTAGTAATTTCGTTACTGTTGAAATTCAAAATTTTATTTCTACAATACTATTAAAACAAAATATATATAAACAGACCTTGTTAATTCTACAATATCCCATCACAAAATTGATGTCGTTTTTATAACCTCTATTACATAATATAAGACCGCCTTCAATTTATTTATTTCGATCTTCTTTGAGTAATGATTTGACATTATTATTACAAAACACAATTTCTATTCTTACAATACATTGTTACAAAATACATAAAGAACCTTCTTAATCCCCACCTCGGGGGGTTTGACTATTTCAACTCTTCTATTACAACCCCTTCCTGTTACATTTTGTAAAGAACACGCGGGAATTTATTCACAACTATTAATGTTTGGCAGCATGCTTTTCAGCCGTAGCATTAGATAGAGGAAAGAAGATGATTTTTTTGAAGGATAAGTATCAATTTAATTACCGTCTAACTCTATAATTTTCATTGCAGAACTAAAAAAGCCCCCCCTTTTTTTTTCTCTCTTTTTTTTTATTTTTTTTTTTTTATTTATTTAACCTTATTTTTCTCTTGGGTTTCAGCGTCCCTGTCGGTTATGTTATGAAAAATTCTTACATTTCTCAAATTTTCTACGGCCTCTTTCCCTTGCTTTAAAATGTAAACGTTATTCTTTTTTATCCGTAGCACCCTGAAAGGTCCCGAGTATCTCTCTGACAGTTTCCCTACATTATACTGTTGATTTCTTATTAACACGGCCCTTGCCTTGTGGAGATCTTTCGGAACAAATATATTCTTATTTTTATACACAACCTGTGGGGCCAGAGGCCTACGCATTAAAGCCACTAGTTTCTTCAAATAGGCACTTTGACTGACTGTGGCACTGAGTGCCTCCTTCTGTAACAAGCTTCCTGGCACTGATAGATTTTGGCCAAACATGAGAACACTGGGAGTGACCCCTTGGTCATTTAGAGGGCTA
Source organism: Trachelipus rathkii (assembly GCA_015478945.1). NCBI lineage: Eukaryota > Metazoa > Arthropoda > Malacostraca > Isopoda > Trachelipodidae > Trachelipus > Trachelipus rathkii. Next base: position 13,493 of record JABUQX010083292.1, on the reverse strand, counting down.
ATTCTCAAACAGTACAGTGCCCAAGGTAAAATTTCAGGCCATTTTAACCCTTCATTATGCATGATTAATGATAGGGAGAATGAAGGGTTAAAATGGCCTGAAATTTTGCCTTGGGCACTGTACTGTTTGAGAATTAGCCCTCTAAATGACCAAGGGGTCACTCCCAGTGTTCTCATGTTTGGCCAAAATCTATCAGTGCCAGGAAGCTTGTTACAGAAGGAGGCACTCAGTGCCACAGTCAGTCAAAGTGCCTATTTGAAGAAACTAGTGGCTTTAATGCGTAGGCCTCTGGCCCCACAGGTTGTGTATAAAAATTAAGGAATATATTGTTCCGAAAGATCTCCACAAGCAAGGGGCCGTTGACTAATAAAGAACAACAGTATATGTAGGAAACTGTCAGAGAATTACTCGGGAACCTTCAGGTGCTACGGATTTAAAAAAGAATAACGTTACATTTAAAGCAGGGAAGAGGCCGTAGAAAATTGAGAAAGTAAGAAATTTTTTCATAACATAAACCGACAGGGACGCTGAAACCCAAGAGAAAAATAAGGTTAAATAAATAAAAAAAAAATAAAAAAAAAGAGAGAAAAAAAAAGGGGGAGGGGCTTCTTAGTTCTGCATGCAATTCTTAGAGTTAGACGGTAATTAAATTGATACTTATCCTTCAAAAAAATCATCTTCTTTCCTCTATCTAATGCTACGGCTGAAAAGCATGCTGCCAAACATTAATAGTTGTGAATAAATTCCCGCGTGTTCTTTACAAAATGTAACAGGAAGGGGTTGTAATAGAAGAGTTGAAATAGTCAAACCCCCCGAGGTGGGGATTAAGAAGGTCTTTTATGTATTTTGTAACAATGTATTGTAAGAATAGAATTTGTATTTCGTAATAATAATGTCAAATAACTCTCATGGCGTGAAGATCGAAATAAACAAATTGAAGGCGGTCTTATATTATGTAATAGAGGTTATAAAAACGACATCAATTTTGTGATG
>JABUQX010083292.1:0-7500 GCA_015478945.1 Trachelipus rathkii | reverse complement strand
CACCCATACCCACTCGCGCATGCGTAGAGAAGCTTATAACACACATCTGAAGGTCAAACGTAACGTAGCGAACGAGAGAGAAACATAGAGACGAAAAGATTATAGATATTGTCATTTCTATTTTATTCCGTTTAGAAATTTTATTTCACGTTTTAAGCCAGCGTATATATATATATACGAGATATATATTAATACAGGGGAACGTTTAGTAGCTTTTTGGGGAAATAAGAAGTTTCTTTTTTTTTAAAGATAGTATCTTTTCTTTTCGTAAGCCAGCTATATATATATATAATACAGTCACGAGACTGCAGTTTTTTTTTAAGGCAAGCATATATATATACAGTCAACGAGACTGCAGTGTTTTTTTTTAAAAGCAAGCATATATATATATATATCTATACAGAGATATATATATATATATATATATATATATATTATATATATATATATTATATATATATATATATATATATATTCATACTATTTGAAGATAATTAACATATAGCGTCTTTATTAGAAAGTTTTGGCAAATCGAACAAGACTAAGTGTCTTCTGGTTTATGATTAACATTTTTTAAAAACACTGATTAAAAAATTGTTTTTATATGGTTTTAGAGAGAGAGAAATAAAAAACTCATTCGAGAAGCTTACGTAGCTTATGTTTTTTAACCTAACCATTTAAACAATTTTGTGTTCATTTTGAGACAAGCGTAATAATAATTAAACAGTGATTTTTGTGGTGGCGTTTTAATTTTAATTAACTTCATTTTAGCGATAGTTTTGGTTGTCTCTAAAAAAAGTGTTTGTCCTTTGAGAGATGGCGACGAAGCCCGTTTCAGATGATGAAGAGGTGATTAGAGATAGAGGGGAGAATAAAGGAAATTTCGAAGGTGATGAAGAAGAAACCGAATTAATTCGGAAGCAAAGGCAAGAAGAATCAGTAAAAAATAAACAGAGGGGGCAGCTCCCTCCAGGAGAGGTACCCCCCAGACTCAACCTTGCACCTAATTTCTCTTTAAAACCCAATCCTCGAGCAGAAGAGACTGCCCGGAGGGACATCGATCAAAGATTTTCTCAGCAATCAACTCTCTCAGACAACACAATAAACCCATCAGCGAGGCCAGGTACAGAACCTGACACGACTCACCGAAGATCCCAGGCGAATTGGAGCGGTGAGGGTAATTATTACGCCCGTAACTTAAATAGGAATACATGGGAAAGCACAGTAAACTCTCCCATGACTCAGCCAGGTTTAGACAGTCGAACATTCGACCCCAACCAGATTTGGGGTCAGGGCCCCGCTCCCACCGAGCACACGACGACGCAGCCACAGCAAGGGAACGTCCCTTGGGGATGGTCTGGTGGACATCAAGCACAGATGTATGCCTCTCCAGTACAGAGCAGACAGGGTCAAGGCACCCATCCACCCCAGGAAGGGTATAATGCAGCATCTCAGTCCGATCCAGCCCCCCTATACCAATCAAACTTATTTAGCACGGCCTTTCCCGAGATTCCGGAGGATCTCAAATTGTTTGGTTTAAACCTGAATACAAAGGTTTGGCAAGGAATTAGCTTTAATGAATACGTTTCCACGCTACATGAGAGATTAGGCATGCTAGGCCCGTTAACAGAAAAGCGGAAAATATCCTTCGCAAAGTCGATGATATCTAGCAAACTCGAATCAGAATCCAGAGACTATCTCTTACACGATCCGACTCTCTCTAGTTGCACAAGGTTGGAAGATTTCCTCTTGCAGTTACGCATCTTCTTACAACCAGACAACAAAGACACGATTTTTGATCTTCTCTTGGAGTTTATGTCTTATCAGAGAGACAAAGACATGACATTTACTGCTTTTGTTTTGAAATTAAAAAACACCTTATGGAAGTATCAAGTGAAACTCTGCGAGATTGACGCCACAGCAGGCTTTACTTCCAAGCACATAAATATCATGGTAACTACCAAAGTATTAGAGAATGTGAGAGATAGGAGAGATGGTGAAAGACTAAGGGAAAAAATTTTGAAAGTCTTTGATGCAAACATAAGCATAGTAGAGCTATTAGAGAGATTTGCACAAATTTCCAGAGGAGCTTTATTCAAAGTTAATCAAAAAAGACAGACAGAGAATAGAACTACTAAAGTGTTTATGGCCAGAGGTGAGCCAGAAGGCCAAAGAACGACTGAGAATGGTAATTCTCAAAGGAGATCGAAGAGATCCTCCTACAGACCGAAATATGAGGCTAAAGAAAAGAAAGAAGCTAAGACAGAATTTGTTTCCCGAAAGAACGGAGGAGTTTTTAAGAGGTTATCCGAAGAAGAGCTAAGGAAGCACGACTGGTGTTTTGAATGCGAATGCGTAGGGCACTCCGGAAAGACATGCAATTGGAATTCCCCATACTGCCGCTATTGTAGGAAATCACACCGAAGAAAAACAACCGCCGCTTGTAAGGATGCACCTCCGTGGAGACCTACCCCCGACGTAGATCAAATGGTAATCCCCTTTAACAGTGCAGAAGATTTCGAGAGGAACTTAAAAGCAAAAGAAGGGAACCAGAAAAGTCAAAGGACTTCCGCCAGTAATAAAGAGGAATACGAACCTCACGTGAAGAAAAATACGAGAGTTTATCTAGCCCAAGGACAACCGCTGGATACAGATCCTAGCGAGGAGGAAGAGGAAGAAGAAGACGACGAAGAATCGAACTATGTAAGCAACTTCGCCGCCCCCAGAGTTCGATTTCATTAAAAATATATATATATATATATATATATATATATATATATATATATATATATATATATATATATATATATATGTGTGTGTGTATATATGTGCGCGAACACATATATTGGATAACCGTGCTTGTAAGCAAGAAGCTCGGCCCAGAACAGCCAACAGTTTAAGTGAAAAGCCACAAATTTCTGTAAGCAAATTTTTTGGCAATTTCGAACCAATTTTCAGCCGACAGAATTATCCATTGATCATTTTCGGTTTTGGATTGTAATAGGGAGGAAAATAGCGTTTAAAGTAAACCAGGCGACAGTGCCTATTTCCTCAAAAGCACCCTTGTTGAAAGTAACAAGAAAATTAGATTAAGAGTGGAAAGCCACGAATTTTTAGCAATAAATAATATATATTATAATATTATAATATTATATATATATATTAATATATATATATATTATATATTTATATATATATATATATAATATATATATATTATACTTATATTTATATATATATATATATATATATATATATATATATATATATTTAAAATCATAGGAGGGTAAGCGTAATCCCCCATAAAAGAGACTTGAGTTAGTTCATCTCATTAGACAGATGTTACCTAACGACGCTCTGATGATCAGGTCCTTTTAAGGGAAGTTAATTACTCGTGGGCCGAAAGTTTCCCCGGTACTTTCCCCTTAAAACTTTGAAACAATCAAGCGGGTCTCTGGATGTTTCATAATATGATTTTCAGTCAGTTTTAGATGATAAAGGTCTAAATTTTTGCTTCCGAAACTGTCGGAAGCAACAGGAAGCCCGTTTCGAGCGGCACATATCGTTTTTTTTTATTTTTATTATTGAATCGAAAGGGGAACCGATAACTAAAAGTAAATCATAGCTCTGTTGAATGCAATCCTTCGTAAAAAGACTTGCGTAATACATCTTATTATGTTTTGATGTTACATAACAGTGTTCTAAGGTAGTAACCGAACCGAGTCTTCGAACGGAAAAGACTTAAGTTATAACCAAGCCAGTCGTTGATTACGTTGCGAATGTAGCCAGATGTACCATAACAAGTTAGGTCCTTTTAAAGGAAGTTACCAGTTTTTGGGATGATGTTTTCCCCTGTGTTTTTCCTGAAGTATCCTAGAGTAACCAAGCCAGTCGTTGATTACGTTGCGAATGTAGCCAGATGTACCATAGCGTTGTTTACTATGTTTTTATAGTTAGCCGCTCCATTCTTTTAATTTTTTAATATAAATTTTAAAAAACAAAGGTTTTAAAAAACAGTTTATTTCATAAACTTCGTAAAAGGAGACTCAAACGATTGAGACAGCCTCTCCTAAAGCAGATAGATAAGGAATTTATACCGTTATTTTCCTACAGCGTTGATTTAAAAGATGTCCAGTGAACAGATTTTTGATGATAACATTTTTTTTTTGATTTTTTTTTGCTCTTTTAGATTAGTGAAAGTATCTATTTTTTTAGAGTAGCTTTCAAAGATGTTCCGATGAACACGTTTTATGTAAATATAAGAATCTTTCCAGATTTGGAAACACGTTTTTTTTTTGCTCTCTTGATATTTTAAAATATCAAATTTAATTTTAAAATAACCTAGTTTTTACCATTGAGAAAACTTTTGCCAAACGTTTAATTTCTTTTGAGCATCGAAGGAAGAAACGAAAAGCATTTAGTTTTGAACTTAAAGCATAAGTTTTGTTTATATTACTAAGTTTAGTCCGCATTAGTTTCATAGATATAATCGCGCTTATTTTTTTTTATTTTTTTTTACAACATAAATGTGTTTCACTCAGAGGGGGGAACAACCATTTTTAAAAAATAAAAATAGGATAAAAAATAAAAAAGTAAAAAACTTTTTTTATATATGAAAAAAAAAATATAGCTTTATTAATTTTTGCACAAGCTTCGTTTAGTTTTACAATTTTCTAGTATTTTTTAAGAAGAAGTTTTTAGCTTCACTTTTTAGTATTTTTAAGAAGCTTCACTTTTTAGTATTTTTAAGAAGAAGTTTTTAGCTTCATTTTTTAGTATTTTTAAGAAGTTTTTAGTTTCATTTTTTTTTTTCAAGTTAGTTTTAATTTCTTTAATTTTTAGAAGAAATATTCTTAGCATTCACCGCTACGAGCTTACAATTAAGTCAGTAACTGCTTTGTTTTAACTAACCATTAACTTTAATGTTTACCATTTTGTTTTGATTAATCTTAAAGTCTGATCTGATCATTTGATTAATCTGGCGACCATTTAATTATTAGAGAACTAACTTTGTTTTATTAAGTACTGATCTAATATTTTTCTTTTTAGTAGTTGATATCAATTTCGCGATATTAACATTATTAACATTGCTTTAATTTACATGATTAATTTTAAATTAGGCCAAAAGCAACGTAAAGTAACAATTAAAACCGCCTCTAATAAAATAGTTTAAAAAAAAAAAAAAAACTCTTTCAACATCTTAAGAAAGAAAAGCGTTTTAAAAATGACCGTAGGGAATAAGAAATAGTTTCGGACTACCGTGCACCACTGGTATCCACTTACCAAATTTTTAGATCTACACTACACATCCGCAAATATTATACCTCAGACACCAGACTTGTCTTGTTTTCCTACCTTGTTTTTATCTATCATAGTTAAGCATGTAACCTTTCTGGACAGTTTTCTTCATGTTCCAGAATCTGTAAACTCAACCATGTCCTTCATCCTGGAGATGCGAGTACTACCATCTCGATGGATGCTAGATATGTGCTCTTCTTTAAACAGAATGCACACCCATGTTGATTCATTCAAATCTTTCAGATAAAGATTCCTTTCTTAAAGGGGGGTCCTTTATCGGAGTTCAGTTTTGAATACAAAACAATATTTTGAAATCAACATGTGTGGCAATATGTTTATAAAATCTTTACAAGTTTCAACAGACCACATCCTCTACTCGCTTCCCACGATCTCAATTCTGAATCATACAAGAAAACATTTTCATTTGAACAAACAAACCTCGCTTAGAAACTGCATACACAATGCATATATGCCTTAAAAGACTCTTCCACTAAGACTTAAAATTCTCTCACAAGACGATAACTTGTTTTGTTAGCTTCGTACAAAACCAAAACAATTTCATTCTCGAACGTTCTTTGTACAAAACAGATCGTGTTAACTTTGCAAAACAAAACTCCCCCTTGCATTTTCCATTCCCTCACGATAGGAAAGGATCGAGGTTGGCTCACAAAATCTTAGTGAAGCTACTTCATTCGTCTTGCTAGAGCCAGGCCAAGCGTTTGTTCTTATAAAAGGATACGAAAGAATAGAGTGAAAGTAGAGTGCGTCTTTTGCTTGAAGCAAGAAAAATATATTCTCCCAAAGTTACTTTTATCTACCCAACCCTTTGCTGTTATAACGGTATATAAAACATTTGATTGGTATATACATACTATTATAGAAGTGATTAATATATATATATACTGGGTAATTTATTTACTTTTGAGTATATAGTTGTGTACATTACGGATTCTTTTTTACCATATTTCGACATACTTTTATTTAATTGTATATTTTTAACTTTGAAATATAAAAACAGGCAGTATTTATTTATGCGGGTGCATAAATCATTTTCCATGGCTCCATAAGATTCTACTTGAAGTTTAGTGAAGGTAAATTGGCATTCTAATTTAGTACATATTATTTGTAACATCACAGCGGTGATCCAAAAATTAATTGAGGTTATGATAAGTGAAAATGGGTCATTTGAAATATTTCTATATTTTCATTCATTTTTTATAATAAACATAAAGTGGTTTTAATTGGTGTTATATATTAAATTAATTATTATATTGCAATTACTTTGTTAATGAGTGCAACAATTTTATAATTATATATATTTTATTATATTACTTTTATAAATATATTCAATTTCTTTTATAAATGTATTCAATTTCTTAATTTTGTAAAGTTCTGATACATGATTTTAACTCCGCATTATTGTACTGTAATTTGTGGGGACATTTCATTTATTTCGAAATTCTTTGTTTTGAAACAGGTTGTGTGTTGGGGGTCCATTGGATTGGGTCCCATGTTGTTGAATTTATGTTCCGAGGTCTTAAATGCTTCCTAAAATAAACGAGTAAAAGGCAAAACTTTTATTCATGAAACCCCTCAACGTAGAGAGTGTCATCGGGATTAGGTGCTGTCCTAAATTTACAAGAAACTCTCTGACATACCTATATATAAGTATATATATTAATTAATATATATATATATATTTTATATATTATATAATATTTAATTATATTATATCAGTCATAACATAGGTAGTATTAGTATATAAGACCTAGTAGAATACTGATAATATAGGGATAAACTACTTAGTATACGAATAATATATATATGTTAACAAAAAATTTATATATCAATTTTCAAAATATAGATCTAACAGGATTGTGATATAATCGAGGGAAGCAACCCCCCCCCACCCCCGTTCATGAAACCACATTTCAGCTCAACAGTATTCGACGTTGAATGAAATGAATTCAAGCTATCATATATATATACTTTTGTTATAGGACATGGATTTAATGCTCTCTAGCATTAAGTGCCTTTGGCATAACGTGTCTTTCAATCTTCAGAGTATTCAAATTTGTTAAGGCTCTGGACCTTTTCCTATATAAACCAACTGGAGTATTTTCGCGAATTGCTGTCTAATCTTTCACTGACAACTAGTAACCTTGATTCAATTAATCTCGTAAAAGAGCACTTCTTACCATT
>JABUQX010083290.1:15000-48326 GCA_015478945.1 Trachelipus rathkii | reverse complement strand
TAAATATAAGTATATATATATATATAAATATATAGTTATATATATATATATATATTTTATACAGATTGTCACCACTTTACTTTAACTTGAGTAATTTTGGTCATCGTGATTTAATAAATAATAAGTGCCCGGTGACTACGAGTACCACATGCATAGGGAAAGTCTAACTTGCAGCCTTTACTGGTTAGGTTGTCTTCTTTTAGCAGTCTATTTTTATATTCAAACCTAATTTTCTTTTCATTATAACTTACACCACTTTTAACTTGATTATGTAATAAGCGATCACATAATAATCCTACTTATGACTATGCCAGATTTCAAACAGTTTGTGCAAGTCTCTGCCTGGCCTTAGGATTTCCAGTTTCTGTTCTTTAGGCCATAGTATGTTTTAAATTGACAGAAGGTTAATGCCTAGGTATGTAATAAAAACTGTTAAAACAGTCTTATAATATAAATATATAAATGCATCAAACACCGAATCTTTACTACGTGCCCTTAAATTCTTTTATTAGTGAATATTTTCAAACTGAGTTTTACTAGTGTATTTTATTATAGAGTAATTTCAACATATTTGAAACCTTTTTTTTTTTTAAATTTATCTGTAATTTCATAAAGAAAAACATTATTATTTTATTTTTATTATTGAACTAATTGTCACATTTCCTATAAAAATACAATTATTAATTTACTGAATTTCTAAATCTAATAAGTGAATATTGACAGAAAATTCTCCATTAGAGAAGAGGTTCATCAGGCAGGATATTTCAATCCACATCTCTCTATAGTGCATCACTTCATCTTAGTTGTATCCTATCCCAGTAAGGTTATATAAAGCCTTCTATTTTTTTCAGATCTTTCCTCAAAGTGGAACAAACTTTGCTTCACCATATAGCATTGAAATTGGAGATTTAGGTGAAACGATATATATAAAGTCAGAGTTGATTGAAATAAAGAAGGAATCCATGTTGGACGAAGAGCAGGTCAACAGTGATGTCATAAAACCTGAAGTGATTGAGGACTCAAGTTTTCAACACGAAAAGGTATTTTAATTCATATTTCTTTTTTATTGAAGTTAGATTCAAGTGATTAAGACTGCAGGGAACATTATTTTTCTTTATTATTATTATTTTTATTATTATTATTATTATTATTATTATTATTATTATTATTATTATTATTATTATTATTATTATTATGATCCCTCAGAAATTCGGGGGGTCAACACATATCCTGCTGCGTGATCTTCCTCTCCCCGCGGTTGAGGTTCCTGTCGGTGTGTCGTCCGACGGCTCACGGGCCCATCCGACTTTATCCTCTGAGAAGACTGCCAAATCCCAAAACATCTTGACTATTGTCACGGATCGTCTTGACCATTGATTGTTTTCCGTTTATGGCACGTTTCATCCAATGGAACTGCCGCGGATACTTTGCTAATTACGAAGACCTAAAAAGATTACTTGTCGCCCATCAGCATTGGCTATTGTTTACAGGAGTTGTGCAACCTCGTGACCGAGACCTTTTGCAACCTTCAAGTCAGGGAATCCCTTCTTTCCTGAACTTGGAGCCAGCGAACAGAGGTGGGGCAGAGATCCTGCTTCATGAGTCTGCTCCCATTTACTCCCATTCCCTTCTCCCCTCCACTGCTTGCCGTAGCGGCTGCGTATCCATCTTGACAGCCGTTTACGCTATGCTCGGGTAGCCTGGCGCCCAGCTGTACAATATACAGAAGGACCTCGTCGATTTTACACGAGTCTCCCACCGTCCATTGTTAGTCCTCGGTGACTTAAGCCTCCATCCTTTGTGGGGAGATTCTGTTACGTACTCCCAATGCGATTAGGTTATTTGAGTATTTTGAGGATTTTTCAATTGGATGTCTCAAACACGGGCCTTTCCAAACCTTTGAACGGTTTGAACAGAACTTCTCCCTGTGTTGACGTCTCGTTGTGTTCCATTTTCTTTAGATCATTTTGGGTGGAAAGGTTCGTCTTTCCTCTGTGGGTTAAAAAGTGGGAAACCCCCCCAAACTTTTTACCCCCAAAAAATTTTTCACACCCCCGTTTTTGGATTTTTTTTTACCCAGAAGTTCTTCAGCTCCAGTCCGCAGCAACCATCTTATTTTGGCTGGCGCTAAGACAGAGCCGACTGGAACAGACTGGTCTTCCTTTCATCGGGCCACTTACTTTCCCATCTTTCCTGCTACTACCCTGTTCCGTCGCCGGCGGATGCCTTCACTTACTTTCAGGAAGCAATTCTTAGTGGCCCAACGACTATTATACCCGTTCATCTGATCCGGAAATCGGACAACACCCTGGTGGAAACCAGGAAGTGCTCGGGCTTATCGTGAAAAGCGAAGTTGTATAGCTGTATAAACAGACTCCCACACCTTCAACTTGATTCTGTTTAAAAGCTTTCGGCAGCCCGCTCCCGGCGTTATTAATCGCCAGTACGCGGAGTTTTTTCGCAAATTACGCTTCCAATTGAATGATTTTGTATGGGATCTAAATTTGCCATAAAAAAGGTGCGAAAAATTTCGCGGAAACATCATGCAGATCCGCCTATTATCCTCGTTTATCTAACTCTGAATGTCATCTCTACTCCCGTGGGTCGTGCAGACCAGTTGGGTTATCACTTCGCGTCCTGCTCCAGGGCTTCCGGTATCCTTAACCGTTTCGTTCTGACCGCCTGCGGGTGGAGTTTCCGGATTTTCCACAGGAGAAGACCTTCATTACAACAGACTATCACCAGAGCAGAGTTCCGGGACTCCCTCAAACTTTGCAAGGATGGAGCGCCTGGCCCTGACGCCATCTCCTTCCAGATGCTCCGTCATGCTCATCCTTCTTCTACTGCCTTCCTTCTCGGCTTATTCAATAGAATATGGGTGGAGTAGGTCTTCCCTCCCGTCTGTTCTACTGCATATATTGTTCCCATTCCCAAACCTGGGAAGGATCCGACTTCTTCCGATAACCATCGCCCTATTTCATTGACCTGCAATACATGCAAGCTCATGGAGAGATTGGTGGCTTCTCGTCTTGTTACCACGTTGGAGCAACTCCATGCATTTTCCGACTATCAATTTGGTTTCGCGCCCATCGCTTTACCCAGCGATCCTCTCTTCGGTAGATCACCGACGTTCGTGAGGTTCATTTGCCTTCAAAAAAAAATGGCCTGTGCCGTTTTCTCGACCTCGAAAAGGCGTATGATAGCACGTTTGAGGTGGGGTTTTGCAGGCCTCCATTCCTGCGCCTTAGGCAACTTCCCCTCCCCTCCGTCAGTTGTTGATGTCAGCGATCGTTCGTTCACGTCCCGTTGATGCGTACCACGCTGTCGAGCTTTTTGTCCGACGAAGCCGGGTGCCGCAGGGCAGTGTACTGAAGTGTTGCTTTTCGCAATAGGGTTCAATGGTGTTGCGATTCCATTCCCGACCTAGGGTGCGCTGCTCCATCTTTGTTGACGATCTTGCCCTGTACATCTCTGATCTCAAAACTTCCTTGTATGGTGTGTCAACATTTCAGCTCGCCATTGATAGGTTTCCTCCTGGTGTTCTGCGCTTGGCTTACATTCTTCACGTCGAAAACTACAGCCGTGCTTTTTCGAAAAAAAATTCTCGTCGTAGGGGTCGACTACATCGCCTTCAATGGTACGCCTCTATGGCTCCCCTATCCGTGTGGAGCGCACGGTGAGGTTCCTAGTCTGCTGCTCGATTGAGCGCCTCACGTACCTTCCTCACATTACTCTCCTTGCAAGCTAATGCGCCGCTTCCTTGGATCCTCTTACGGCATCTCACTCAAGGACTTGCGGTGCGCTACAGAAAACCATGCCTCCACCTTTACATCTGCTGCGTGCGGGCTAAACTAGACTATGGTTGGTGCCATATATGCGCAGACCTTCCGCGTCCTAACCTCCGTCTCTGACCCCATTCAGACGAAGGTTTCTGAAATTTTTTTTTTCCACTGGCCATTCCGTTCCTCTCGAGGAAAGTCTGGAGGTGGAGGCCGGGTTTGATGCCCCTATCCTGGCGGAGGGAGCAGTTATGTGCTCACTGTTCATCGTTATTCAGGTCCACCTCATCGCTTTGACATTTATCATAGAGCTTGTCCGTCACAACCCTTCTTATTGCCATTTGCTGGGGTTGTTACTTCCATATTCGCTTTCTCGACCTTCTCAGCAGCGGTCATGCCACTATGATTTTTTACTCTCCCCATTCAAAAGTGGGTTTATTCCGCCTCCTGCCTCTCTGCAACGGGATCCAGTCTTTGACCAAATCTGAGGTACCCTCGGTGCAGTTAAGGATTCTTTCTGTCCCCACGCGCGAGCGGTCCATAGCGACTCTGTAGCGGTTTACACCGATGGTTCCAAGACGGAGGGAGGGGTGGGGGCTTCAGCTGTGTTTCCAGACATCACTGTTTCCCACACCCTTCCACCGTATTTGTCTGTTTTTTCAGCAGAACTGATAGCGGTGTCCATGGCGGTGAACAGAATCAATACCATCACTCATTTGGGTAACTATACCATCTTTTCCGATTCTCGAAGCGCTCTTCAGGCGTTGCTTGACCGATCGACCCGAAACCCTTTGGTATCTGCTTGTTACATGCGCGGAACCACAACATTGAGTTTTGTTGGGTTCCTTCCCATGTGGGTGTTCCTGGGAACGAACGGACCGATGGGGAGGCCAAGCGGGCGGCTACACACGGGGTGTCGGGTGCCCAATACCTTCCTCCTGCTGTACGCCTGGGCCATTTCCCTGCTACTGATTTCTCCATCTCATTACGCTGGGGTTTCCTCTCTGGCTGGCAATCATGTTGGGCGAAGGATGCTCGTGGCTTCAAACTACGGGGCGTCAAACCCGTCATTGGCCGGTAGTCCTTCATCTAGTAGGAGTCGCCTACTAGAGGTGTCCTGGCTCGATTGCGTCTGCGTTCATACCAAATCTTCACGATTTCTTATGTCGCAGGGAGTTCCCCCGACCTGTTCCATTGTGCTCCTCCAATTGTCCTCTCACAGCCGTTCATCTCTTTGTGGCCATTTTGGCCCTTAGAACCAAGTTCTTCCCTGCATGTGCTAACTATACCTCATCAGCATCGCCTTCAGCACATCTTACGAATCATCCTCACTTCGTAGTGATCGCGTTTTTGCCTTCCTATTGGAACTGAACATCTTGTATCAGATCTAACCATCTCAGCCTTGTTCCTCTTTCGTTCCGTTAGGGATTTCCCGCGTTAGTTTACTAACACTGTATAGCTGCATTCTTGTGCTTGCTGTGGAGGTCCCTGTAACATCCACTCCAAAAAATTATTATATTATTATTATTATTATTATTATACAGAAAATAGGTATGGTTGCTTCACAACTGATGGAATGCTATGTGTATGAGAGTGTGAGAGCAACACTTCGAAGATGTGAATTAACATTGGCAGTGAGAAAGAGGAGATAGGTCAATGTTCGTGGTTTGATGATGTTAGAAGAAATTGGTATTTTGGGATGAGGTAATTTGATAAGAGGAGGTAATTGGTAGACGTGAGAAAGTTGAAGGAATGGCAAATCGTGCGGGTATAGATGAAATTAACTGGTGAAATGATCTAAAACGGGAGACGAGAGGATGATTGATTGGATTTGGAAAGTTGTGTAACAAAGCGTTTATGGAGGGATGTTCCGAAGGATTGGAGGAGAGCAGTAATAGTACCCTTATAAAAGGGTAACTGTAGGAATTATTTGGGGAATTAGTTAATGAATGTTGTAGGGAAGATATATGCTGGTATTTGCGTCGAGTGAGTGCGTCGAGACTGAAGGACTGATCGTGAAGAACAAGAGTGTTTTTAGAAGTGATAGAGGATGGTGGATCAAATCTTACATTGAAAACGAGTGATTGAGAAAATGAAGAGAGAAGAATAATAATTGTATTTAGGTTTTATGGATTTGAAACAGCGTATGATAGGATTATAGGAAAGTTCTATGGCAGGTGTAATGATATATGGTGTTGGTAAGCTCTGAATGGAATCAAAAGTATGACGATAGTGAAGCGTTTGTAAGAATAAATGTGTCAAAAGTGATTGTTGAAATATTATAGCGGAGTGAGGCAGGGATGTGTTTATGTCTACTTTGGTTATTACTTTGTATATGTATGGGTTATAAAAAAATTAATGTAGGAGTGGCAGCGGAGATGGTGTTAGATGATGGAGAATGGAAGAGAGTGGAGGGTGCCCTACCTTATTATATGCGGATTGATTTGGTTTTGTGTGGTGAATCTGAGAGAGTTTGAGAGAATTTGGTAAAGAGATTTGGCAGGGTGTGAAAAGGAGGTGTTTGAAAGCAAATTAGATAAGAGAAGGTTATGGTTGTGAGTGAGGACAGGCTTGTGTGAATTATGTTGGATGGTGAGCACTGGAACAAGTGTCTGAGTTTAAATATTTAGGATAATATGTGATGAAAAGGCGAACGGATCGATGCGAGTGTTAGAAGGAAAGTTGTGAAATGGCAGGAAGGTGGCTGGTGCGATTCAAATCGTTGGACTAAGTCTTGAGTGCGCTAGGGTCTTACATGAGAGTATGTTTTTACTTGTGTTTAATGTGTATAGTAGTGAGACTATGGTCTGGAATAAGAGCGATCTAAATTCTAAAGTTCAATGTGTTCAGAGGACAATTCTTAGGGGCGTGTTAGGTGTGAGAAGAATTGATAAAAATGAGGAGTGAACGTATTAGGAGTTGATGTGGCTGTGGAGAAAGGGGTAAATGAGAGTACGTTGATATGGTTTGGTCATGTGGAAAGGATGAATGATAGTCGGTTGCTGTAAGCGGATGTATAGTGGTGAGCTGTGTTGGGAATCGACCGCTTGGGAGACTGACAAGAAAAAGTGATTGAGTCAGTAAAGGAATGTCTGGAGGAGAGAAATGCTAGTGCTTGCCAGAGGCGAGAAGAAAGTGCATATTAAGGTAAATGGCGGGTTTTTGTGAGGGGTATGGTTGCTGACCTGGCCAAGGGAGCGACCCTACCACTGACGAATTGCCATAGTGAGGGTCGTCGCCGCGTCCCATGAAGCTCTAGGGTCGGATTTTCTGACTCGACGAGTCCTTACTAAAGGTATAAAGGGGGACGGTAAGGCTGGGCTTCTTTTCGACTTGTGGTCATATTCTTTCTACTACTTATCTGTTTCCGGTGCATCTCACGCACCTTACTCCCAGTCCTTGGGGGAACGAAGGTGGATGATATATATATATAGATTTATATATATATATATATAGATTAATATATATATATATATATATATATATATTATATATATAATATATATATATACTATATAATATATATATATATATATATATATATAATATATGAGATTTCTATTTTCGTGCATGTCACGCACCTTACTCCAGTCTTGAGGAGAGAGGGTGATAATGATGATGAATATATAATAATAATATATATAATATATATATATATATATATATATTATATATATATATATATATAATATAATATATATATATATATATATATATATATATATATATATATATATAATAATATTATATATATATATATATATATATATATAAATATAATATATATATTAATATATTATAGAATTGGTTTTCTCTATAATAGTCGCAAAAAGTCTATTTTAATATAATATAAATCAATAGGAAGATTTCATTTTTTGTTGATATAATTTTGTTCTTCAGAATGAGTTACTGTCGTAAATTTAGGTATTCAATTATTGTTCTATTTTATAATTCTAACTTCAAATAATGCTTTATAAATAATTAATCTTATATTTAAGACATTTCCTTAAAGTATTTTAAATTTCTTTTGCATTCATATTTTAAAATTTTCATTTTCGTTTTCTTCAGACCCTAATTGGTTTCACTGATCAAGGTGAGCAAAGTTTCAAAGTGAAAAGTTCTGGAAGCAGACCTTTAACGTCAGTAAATTTTGATCAAGCCATTAAAAGAATTGTCAAGTTACCTAGTTGCAGTATTGTAATTTTACTTTAGAAAACAAAGATGAGTTGACGAGCATTTAAAGACACCATAAGAAAAGCAAGTTAAGTGTGCCCATTGCCAGTTTATAAATGTAATCACAAAGGTAACTTAAAAACTCATCTGCTAACTCACAGCAATTCGAAATTATTTAAATGTTCTGAGTGCAACTATGAATGTAATCGGAAAGGTAACTTAAAAATTCATCTGCTAACTCATAGCAATTCGAAATTATTTAAATGTTCTGAGTGCATCTATGAATGTAATCAGAAAGGTAGCTTAAAAATTCATCTGCTAACTCACAGCAATTTGAAATTATTTAAATGTTCTGAGTGCAGCTATGAATGTAAATTCAAAAGTAGCCTAAAAACTCATTTGCTAACTCACAGCAATTTGAAAGTTATTTAAATGTTTCTGAGTGCATCTATGAGGTAATCAGAAATTGTCTTAAACGTCATTTGCTAAACTCACTGCAATTTGAAGTTATTTAAATGTTCTGAGTGCAGCTATGAATCTAATCATAATGGTCACTTCAAACGTCATCTTCTAACTCACAACATTTTGAAATTATTTAAATGTTCTGAGTGTAACTATGAATGTAATCAGAAAGGTCACTTAAAAACTCATCTGCTAACGCACAGCAATTTGAAATTATTTAAAATGTCTGAGTGCAATTACGAATGTAATTCAGAAAGGTCACTTAAAACTACTGCTTCAACTTAAAACTTTTGAAATTATTTAAATGTTCTGAGTGCAACTATGAATGTAATCGGAAATATGACTTAAAAACTCATCTGCTAACTCACAGCAATTTGAAATTATTCAAATGTTCTGAGTGCAACTATGAATGTAATCGGAAATATGACTTAAAACGTCATCTGCTAACTCACAGCAATTTGAAAGAATGAAGAAACCAAAGATCCTAGCAGGTATAGACCTATAAGATGCCTTCCCACAACTTACAAAGTGTTAACAGTTCTAACCCAAAGGTTTTACAAACATGTAAAAGTAACATCATCATTAGCGAAGAGCAAAAGGGATGTAGTAGACATACCTATGGTACAAATGAACAGCTACTGATAAATAAAATAATATTTGAAAATAGTTCGAAAGGGTATAAGAATCTGTGCGTGACGTGGATTGAATACAGAAAAGCTTACGATGGTGTACCCCATTCATGGGTGAAGGAAATAATGAGCATCTACAAAGTTGGTCGAGAAAATCAAAGGATTCATGGAAAGGGTAATAGAAATGTGGAAAATTAATTGAAGGCTTCCACACGAGAAAGGAATCGTGAAAATTAAAAATGCAAAAGTGAAAAGAGGGATTTTTCAAAGGGACTCTCATGTCCCCTCTTTTATTTGTATTAGCCCTTAACCCCTTAAATAACGTGGAAATTAAAGAACTGGAACAATAAATAAGGGAACGGATACCGAATAAGTAAAAGAACAGAAGAGAGAAAAGAAAATCTCGCATCACTTCTACATGGATGATATAAAGCTGTACGCGCCAAGTAGAAGGGAGGCAGAAAAACAGATAAAGGTGGTTTGTGATTTTTCATCGGATATCAGAATGGATTTTGGATTAAAAAAAAAGTGTACATTCCTAGTTATGAACAAAGGTAGAAAGATACATGCCGAAAATATCATGGTAAATAACGTGGAAATTAAAGAACTGGAACAGGAAGGAACTTACAAATGCCTTGGAGTGGAGGAATCGGGCAGGATTGGAAACACTATTATGAAAGAGATTAAAAATGGAATACATCTCAAGAGTGAAGAAAATAATAAAAACCGAATTAAAATCAAAAAACAAAATAGAGACAATAAATGTATTGACAATGCCAGTAATGAGATACAGTTTTGGAATTGTGGACTGGTACCAGCATGAAATAAATACTCTAGATACAATAATAAAGAAGCTCCTCCATGTACACAAAATAATTTACAGAAATCAGTGCACTGCTCGTATATACATTGTCTCTATATGGTTTTTTGATTTTAATTCGGTTTTTATTATTTTCTTCACTCTTGAGATGTATTCCATTTTTAATCTCTTTCATAATAGTGTTTCCAATCCTGCCCGATTCCTCCACTCCAAGGCATTTGTAAGTTCCTTCCTGTTCCAGTTCTTTAATTTCCACGTTATTTACCATGATATTTTCGGCATGTATCTTTCTACCTTTGTTCATAACTAGGAATGTACACTTTTTTTTTAATCCAAAATCCATTCTGATATCCGATGAAAAATCACAAACCACCTTTATCTGTTTTTCTGCCTCCCTTCTACTTGGCGCGTACAGCTTTATATCATCCATGTAGAAGTGATGCGAGATTTTCTTTTCTCTCTTCTGTTCTTTTACTTATTCGGTATCCGTTCCCTTATTTATTGTTCCAGTTCTTTAATTTCCACGTTATTTAAGGGGTTAAGGGCTAATACAAATAAAAGAGGGGACATGAGAGTCCCTTTGAAAAATCCCTCTTTTCACTTTTGCATTTTTAATTTTCACGATTCCTTTCTCGTGTGGAAGCCTTCAATTAATTTTCCACATTTCTATTACCCTTTCCATGAATCCTTTGATTTTCTCGACCAACTTTGTAGATGCTCATTATTTCCTTCACCCATGAATGGGGTACACCATCGTAAGCTTTTCTGTATTCAATCCACGTCACGCACAGATTCTTATACCCTTTCGAACTATTTTCAAATATTATTTTATTTATCAGTAGCTGTTCATTTGTACCATAGGTATGTCTACTACATCCCTTTTGCTCTTCGCTAATGATGATGTTACTTTTACATGTTTGTAAAACCTTTGGGTTAGAACTGTTAACACTTTGTAAGTTGTGGGAAGGCATCTTATAGGTCTATACCTGCTAGGATCTTTGGTTTCTTCATTCTTGTGAGTTAGCAGATGAGTTAGCAGATGACGTTTTAAGTCATGTTTTTACATTTACATTCATAGTTGCACTTCAGAACATTTGAATAATTCAAATTGCAGTTGTGAGTTAGCAGATGAGTTTTTAAGTCATATTTCCGATTACATTCATAGTTGCACCTCAGAACATTTAAATAATTTCAAGTTGGTGTGGAGTTAGCAAATGAGTTTTTTAAGTGACCTTTCTGATAACACTCATAGCACTCAGAAACATTAAATAATTCAAAATTGCTGTGCGTTAGCAGATGAGTTTTTTATGACCTTTCTTATAATTACTTCCATAGTTACACTCAGAACATTAAATAATTTCAAAATGTTGTGAGTTAGAAGATGACGTTTGAAGTGCCTTTTTGATTAGATTCATAGCTGCACTCAGAACAATTTAAATAACTTCAAATTGCAGTGAGTTAGCAAATGACGTTTTAAGACAACTTTTGTTATTACTTTCATAGATGCACTCAGAACATTTTAATAACTTCAAATTGCTGTGAGTTTAGCAGATGGAATTTTTTAAGTTCACTTATCTTTATTTTGCATGATTAGTAAATTCAGAACATTAAAATAATTTCAAATTGCTGTGAGTTAGGCAGATGAATTTTTAAGCTACGCTTTCTGATTACATTCATAGATGCACTCAGAACATTTTTAAATAATTTCGAATTGCTATGATTTAACAGATGAATTTTTAAGCTACCTTCTGATTAGATTCATATTTGCACTCAGAACATTTAAATATTTTGAATTCCTGTGAGTTAGCAGATGAGTTTTTAAGTGTCTTTGTTTACATTTAAAACTGCAATGGGCACACTTAACTTGCTTTTCTTATGTGTCTTTAAATTGGCTCGTCAACTCATCTTTGTTTTCTAAAGTAAAATTACAATATCTGCAACTAAGGTAATCTTGACAATTCTCTTTAATGGCTTGATCAAAATTTACTGACGTTAAAGGTCTGCTTCCAGAACTTTTCACTTTGAAACTTTGCTCACCTTGATCAGTGAAACCAATTAGGGTCTGAAGAAAACGAAAATGAAAATTTTAAAATATGAATGCAAAAGAAATTTAAAATACTTTAAGGAAATGTCTTAAATATAAGATTAATTATTTATAAAGCATTATTTGAAGTTAGAAGAATTATAAAATAGAACAATAATTGAATACCTAAATTTACGACAGTAACTCATTCTGAAGAACAAAATTATATCAACAAAAAATGAAATCTTCCTATGGTTTATATTATATTAAAAATAGAGTATTGTAATTGAAACCAATCTTTGTATATATATATATATATAATATATATTATATATAATATATATAATATATATATATTAATATTATATATATATATATATATATATATATAATATATATTATATATATATATAGTATATATATATATATATTATATATATATTTATATATAATATATAATTATATAATATATATATATATCATCATCATTATCCACCTTCGTTCCCCCAAGACTGGGAGTAAGGGTGCGTGACATTTGCCACCGGAAATAGAAATCTCACATATATATATATATATATATATATATAGTCATATATATATATCATATATATATATATATATATATATAATATATATATGATATATATATATATATATATATATATATATATATATATATATATATATATTATATCACCACCTTTCCTCTCCCCAAGACTGGGAGTTAAGGTGCGCTGACACTGCACCGGAAACAGAAAAGTAGTTAGAAGAATATGACACAAAGTCGAAAAAGAAGCCCAGCCTTACGTCCCCTTTATACCTACTAGTGAGAACTCGTCGCAGTCAGAAAATCCAACCCTAGAGCTTTCATGGGACCGCGACGGACCCTCACTATGGCATCTCGTCAGTTAGGGTTCATCCCTTAGCCAGGTGGGTCACAACCAACCCCCTCACAAAAACCCCCGCCATCACTCCTATTATGCACCTTTTCTTCTCGCCTCTGCAAAGGAACTCACATTTCTCTCTCCAGACATCCTTTTACTGACTCAATCCACTTTTCTTCAGTCTCCCCAGCCGGTCGATTTCCCAACACACTCACCACTTATACATTCCGCTTAGCCAAACGACTATCATTCATCCTTTCCACATGACCAAACCATATCAACGTACTCTCATTTACCCCTTTCTTCACACCACACAACTCTCTAATACGTTCGCTCCTCATTTTGATCAATTCTTCTCACAACCTAACACGCCCTAGATTGTCCATCTGAACACATTGAACTTTAGATTTATACCTCTTATTCCGACCATAGTCTCACTACTATACATTAACACAAGTAAAAACATACTCTCATGTAAGACCCTAGCGCACTCAAGACTTAGCTCCAACGATTTGATCGCACCAGCCACCTTCCTGCCATTCACAAACTTTCCTTCTACACTCTGCATCATCCGTTCCCTTTTCATCCAAACATATATCCTAAATATTTAAAACTCAGACACTTGTTCCAGCTGCTCACCATCCAACATAACTTCACACCGAGGACTGTCCTCACTCACAACCATAACCTTACTCTTATCTACATTTGCTTTCAAACACCTCCTTTTACACACCCTGCAAATCTCTTTACCATTCTCTCAAAACTCTCTTCAGATTCACCACACCAAAACCAAATTCATCCGCATATAATAGGTAGGGCACCCTCCACTCTCTTCCATTCTCCATCATTCTAACACCATCTCCTGCCACTCCTACATCTAATTTTTTTATAACCCCATACATATACAAACTGTATAACCAAAGAGACATAAACACATCCCTGCCTCACTCCGCTATTAATATTTAACAATCATTTTTGCACACCATATTATTAGACACGCTTCACTATCGTCATCCATACTTTTGATTCCATTCAGAAGCCTACCACCAACACCATATATCACTAACACCTACCATAGAGCCTCCCTATTAATCCTATCATACGCCTGTTGCAAATCCATAAAACCTAAATACAATTTATTATTCTTCTCTCTCATTTTCTCAATTCATCGTTTCAATGTAAAGATTTGATCCACACATCCTCTATCACTTCTAAACGAACCTTATTCTTCACAATCAGTCCTTCAGTCACTCGACGAACTTTATCGACCAAAATACCAGCATATATCTTCCCTACAACATTCATTAAACTAATTCCCCAATAATTCCTACAGTTACCCTTTTATAAGGGTACTATTACTGCTCTCCTCCAATCCTTCGGAACTATACCCTCCATAAACGCTTTGTTACACAACTTCCAAATCCAATCAATATCCTCTCGTCTCCGTTTTAGATCATTTCACCAGTAATTTCATCTATACCCGCAGATTTGCCATTCTTCAACTTTCTCACTCTTACCCATACCTCCTCCTTACTAATGACCTCATCCCAAAATACTATTCCTTCTTGCATCATCAAACCCACACACATTGCACTATCACCTCTTCATTACTCTCAATGTTATTCAGATTTTCGAAGTGTTCTCTCACACTCTCATCACATACATTTCATCAGTTGTGAAAGCACCATACCTATTTTCTGTTATTAATAATAATAATAATAATAATAATAATAATTTTTTTTGATTGGATGTACAGGGACCTCCACAGCACACAAGAATGCAGCTATACCGTGTTAGTAAGCTAACGAAAGTGGAAATCTCTAATGTAACGAAGAGGAAAAGCTGAAGATGGTTAGATCTGATACAATGATGTTCAGTTCAATAGGAAGCCAAAAAAACTTCGATCACTACGCAAAGTGAGATGATTCGGATTAAGATGTGCTGAGAAGGCGATGCTGAAGAGGTATTAGTTAGCACATCAGGGAAGAACTTGGTTCTAAGGGTCAAGATGGCCACACAATCCACAAAGAGATGAACGGCTGTGAGAGGACAATTGGAGGAGCACAATGGACAGGTCGGGGGAACCCCCTGCGACATAAGAAATCCATGAGTGAGATTGGTATGAACCAGACGCAATCGAGCCAGGACCACCTCTAGGAGGCGACTCCAACTAGATGAAGGCCACTGGCCAATGACGGGTTTGACGCCCTGCAGTTTGGTACCACGAGTATCCTACGCCTAACATGATTGCCAGCCAGAGAGGAAACCCCAGCACAATGAGATGGAGAAATCAGTAGCAGGGAAATGACCCAGGCGTACAGCAGGAGGAAGGTATTGGGCACCCGACACCCCGTGTGTAGCCGCCCGCTTGGCCTACCCATCGGCCCGTTCGTTCCCAGGAACACCCACATGGGAAGGAACCCAACAAAACTCAATGTTGTGGTTCCGCGCATGTAACAAGCAGATACCAAAGTGTTTCGGGTCGATAGGTCAAGCAACGTCTGGAGAGCGCTTCGAGAATCGGAAAAGATGGTATAGTTACCCTCATGGGTGATGGTATTGATTCTGTTTACCGCCATGGACACCGCTATCAGTTCTGCTGAAAAAACAGACAAATACGGTGGAAGAGTGTGGAAAACAGTGATGTCTGGAAACGCAGCTGAAGCCCCCCCTCCTCCCTCCGTCTTGGAACCATCGGTGAAAAGTGCTATAGAGTCGCTATGGGCCTCCGCGTGGGACAGAAAGGAATCCCTCAACTGCACCGAAGGTGCCTCAGACTTGGTCAAAGATTGGATCCCGTTGCAGAAAGCAGGAGGCGGATAAACCCACTTTGAATGGGGAGAGGTAAAATCACAGTGCATGACCGCTCGCTGAGGAAGGTCGAGGAAAGCGAAGATGGAAGTAACAACCCCAGCAAATGGCCAATAGGAAGGGTTGTGACGGACAAGCTCTATGATAAATGTCAAAGCCGATGAGGTAGGAACCTGAATACGGATGAACAGTGAGCACATAAGCTTCTTCCTCCGAAGGGATATTATTATTATTATTATTATTCACCTTCAGGGACTTTCCCTCGGCAGAGGAACGGAATTGCTCCCGTGGCAATTCCAGACCTTCGCGTTCTTGAATGGCGCAGTCAAGAAGACGGAGGTTAGGTAGGACCGGAAGCCGTCTGCCCATATATGCACAAACCATAGTCTAGTTAGCCGCACCGCATGATGTAAAGCGTGGAGCATCGTTTTTCTGTACGCACCGCAAGTCTTGGAGCGTGAGATGCCGTAAAGAATCCAAGGGGAACCCGGGGCGGCAATAGCTTTGTAGAGAGTAATTGTGAGGAAGTACGTGAGGCGCGCATCGAGCAGCAGGGACCTAGGGAACCTCACCGTCGCGCTCCACACGGATAGGGAGCCATAGAGGGGCGTAACATAGGAGGCGAATTAGTCGACCCTACGACGAGGATTTTTTTCGAAAAAGCACGGCTGTAGTTTTCGACGTGGAGAATGTAAAGCCAAGCGCAGAACACCAGGAGGAAACCCTATCAATGGCGAGCTGAAGTTGACACACCATACAAGGAAGTTTAGCTCCAGAGATGTACAGGGCAAGATCGTCAACATAGATGAAACAGCGCACCTAGGTCGGGATGGAATCGACAACACCATTGAACCCTATTGCGAAAAGCAACACGTTCAGTACACTGCCCTGCGGCCACCCCTTCGTCCAGGACAAAACGCCTCGACAGCGTGGTACCACACGGACCTGAAACGAACGATTCGACATCAACAACTGAAGGAAGAGGGGAAGTTGACCCCTAAGGCCCAGGGAATGGAGGCTCTGCAAAACCCCCAACCTCAACGTGCTATCATACGCCTTTTCGAGGTCGAAGAAAACGGCCAAGGCCATTTTTTTTGGAAGCAAATGACTCACGAACGTCGTGATCTAACCGAAGAAGAGGATCCTGGGTAAAGCGATGGCGACGAAAACCAAATTGATAGTCGGAAAATGCATGGAGTTGCTCCAACGTGGGAACAAGACGGGAAGCCACCAATCTCTCCATGAGCTTGCATGTATTGCAGGTCAATGAAATAGGGCGATGGTTATCGGAAGAAGTCGGATCCTTCCCAGCGTTTGGGAATGGGAACATATATGCAGTAGAACAGACGGGAGGGAAGACCTACCTCCACCCATATTCTATTGAATAAGCCGAGAAGGAAGGCAGTGGCAGAAAGAAGGATGAGCATGCCGGAGCATCTGGAAGGAGATGCCGTTAGGGCCAGGCGCTCCATCCCCGCAAAGTTTGAGGGCATCCCGGAACTCTGCTCTGGTGAATAGTCTGTTGTATGGAAGGTCTTCTCCTGGTGGAACAGAAAAATCCGGAAACTCCATCCGCAGGCGGTCAGAACGAAACGGTTAAGGATACCGGAAGCCGCTGGAGCAGGACGCGAAGTGATAACCCAACTGGTCTGCCACGACCCCGGGAGTAGAGATGACATCAGAGGTTTGATAAACAAGGATAATAGGCGGATCTGCATGATGTTTCCGAGAAATTTTTCGCACCTTTTTATGGACCGATGATACAGGCGTAGAAGAATTGACGGTGGAAGCGTAATTGCGAAAAAACTTTCCGCGTACTGCGATTAATACGCCGGGAGCGGGCTGCCGAAGCTTTAAACAGAATCAAGTTGGAAGGTGTGGGAGTCTGTTTATACAGCCTATACAACTTACGCTTTTCACGATTAGCCCGAGCACATTCCTGGTTCCACCAGGGGGTTGTCGATTTCCGGGTCCCAGATGAACGGGGTATATAGTCCGTTGCCACCTAAGGATTGCTTCCTGAAAGTAAGTGAAGGCATCCGCCGGCGACGGGAACAGGGTAGTAGCAGGAAAGATGGGAAAGTAAGTGGCCTAATGAAAGGAAGACCAGTCGGCTCTGTCTTAGCGCCAGCCAAAATAAGATGGTTGCTGCGGACTGGAGCTGAAGAATGGTATCACGATTGGGTAGTGGTCACTACCACAGAGGAAAGACGACCTTTCCCACCCAAAATGATCTAAAGACGAGATGGAACACAACGAGACGTCAACACAGGGAGAAGTTCCTGTATCAAACCGTTCAAAGGTTGGAAGGCCCGTGTTGAGACATCCCAATGAAAAATCCTGCAAAATACTCAATAACCAATCGGCATTGGGAGACGTAACAGAATCTCCCCACAAAGGATGGCGGAGGTTAGTCACCGAGGACTAACATGGACGGTGGGAGACTCGTGTAAAAATCGACGAGGTCCTTCTTGGTATATTTACAGCTGGGCGCCAGGTACACTGAGCATAGCGTAAACGGCGTGTCAAGATGGATACGAGCCGCTACGGCAAAGTGGAGGCGGAAGAAGGGAATGGGCAGTAAATGGGACAGACTCATGAAGCAGGATCTCTGCCCCACCTCTGTCGCTGGCTCCAAGATTCAGGGAAAGAAGGGATTCCCTGAACCTTGAAGGTTGCAAAAGGTCTCGGTCACGAGGTTGCAACTCCTGTAAACAAATAGCCAATGACTGATGAGCGATAAGTAATCTCTTCAGTTCTTCGTAATTAGCCAAAGTATCGCCCGGCAAGTTCCAGTTGGATTGAAACGTGGCCCATAAACGAAAAACAATCATGGTCAAGACGCATCCGTGGAAATAGTCAAAGATGTTTTGGGATTTGGCAGTCTTCTCAGAGGATAAAGTCGGATGGGCCCGTGAGCGGTCGGACGACACACCGACAGGAACCTCAAACCCCGGGGGGAGAGGAAGATCACGCAGCAGGGATATGTCTGGACCCCCCTGCTTACGAGAGGGGTTCCATAATAATAATAATAATAATAATAATAATAATAATAATAATAATAATAATAATAATAATAATAATAAGGAAAAATAATAATGTTCCCTGCAGTCTTAATCACTTGAATCTAACTTCAATAAAAAAGAAATATGAATTAAAATACCTCTTCGTGTTGAAGACTTGAGTTTCCAATCACTTCAGGTTTTATGACATCACTGTTGACCTGCTCTTCGTCCAACATGGATTCCTTCTTTATTTCAATCAACTCTGACTTTATATATATCGTTTCACCTAAATCTCCAATTTTAATGCTATATGGTGAAGCAAAGTTTGTTCCACTTTGAGGAAAGATCTGAAAAAAATAGAAGGCTTTATATAACCTTACTGGGATAGGATACAATTAAGATGAAGTGATGCACTATAGAGAGATGTGCGTTGAAATATCCTGCCTGATGAACCTCTTCTCTAATGGAGAATTTTCTGTCAATATTCACTTATTAGATTTAGAAATTCAGTAAATTAATAATTGTATTTTTATAGGAAATGTGACAATTAGTTCAATAATAAAAATAAAATAATAATGTTTTTCTTTATGAAATTACAGATAAATTTAAAAAAAAAAAAGGTTTCAAATATGTTGAAATTACTCTATAATAAAATACACTAGTAAAACCCAGTTTGAAAATATTTACTAATATAAGAATTTAAGGCAGTAGTATAGATTCGGTGTTTGAATGGCATTTATATATTTATATTATAAGATCTGTTTAACAGTTTATTCACATACCTATGGCATTAACACTTCTGTCAATTTTAAACATACTATGGCTAAAGAGACAGAAACTGAAAATTCCTAAGGCCAGAGGCAGAGACTTGCAAAATGTTTGAAATTCTGGCATAGTCAAAGTAGGATATTATGTGCATCGCTATTACATAATCAAGTAAAAGTGTGTTAAAGTTTAATTAAGAAAAGAGATCTACTTTGAATACTTTAAAAAGCGTGCCAATCGAAGTAAACCATCTTTTTTTTAAAAAAAAAAAACATAGTCAAAAAAAAAAAAGGCCTTGCAAGTAAGACTTTCCTATGCAATGTGTATCTCAGGCACCGCACTTTTATTTATAAATCACTGATGACCAAAAAGGTAAAGGAAGTTTATCCTCCAGACAGTGGTGCACACAAAACTGTATAAATATATATATATATATATATTATATTAATATATATATATATATAATATATATATAATATATATATATAATATATATATATTATATATATATATATATTCATATATATATATATATATATATTATATATATAATATATATATATTATATATATATAATTACGGGTGATATATATATATTATATATATACTATATTATATATATATATATATATATATAATATATATATATATATATATATATGATATATTTATATAATATATATATATATATAGTATATATATATAATATATAATATATATATATAATTACGCTATATATATTATATATATATATATATATATATATTATATATATATATATATATAATATATATATATATATATATATAATACTATATATATATATATATATATTATTATATATAATATAAACTTTTAAGGGAAACTTTCAAATTTTATTTTCATTTGAAAAAAAAAACAACTAAACTAAAACTAATCAATTTCAATTGGGGGTAATTCTATTTAAATATTTCTTTAATTATGTGTTCCATTTCACAACTGTAGAAGTGTCGGACAAGACCCATCTCAAAGTATGAGGTGTACTACTAGATAGACAGTGTTTGCGGAGTTGGAAAGAGCAGGAAAGTTGACAAGGCAAAGTACTCTAGATTTCATATTTTCAAGAAATGCTGTATGAGGCATAACCATTTAAGGGCTAACAGCTTCCTTATGATGAACAAACAACTGGATTAATGTGAAGAAATTCTCAAGGAGCCTCAGAACACCCAACCTTTTAGAAGCTTGTTCAGTAAGTGAAAACAATATGATCCTTCAAAGGAAGATCCTTTGAAAAAGAAACACCAAGAATATTACGAATAAAAGTAAAGATGTTTTATGGAAGATTATGTAAAGTAGAAAGATAAAGGAATAGAGTTTATTGAATCATTGAAAACAATCATGTTGGGTCATTATCAATGATGAATGCTCAGAATGGGAAAATGTAAGTAGTGGTAGACCCCAAGGATCTTTTCTGGGTCCAATGCTATTTACTATATATATGTAAATAATGACATACATGATAATGTTTTAAGCTCAGTATTTAGAAATTTGTGGATGATACACAAAGCTCAGAAATCACAAATTGTGAGAAAGATCATCAATTATTCCAAAGCGATTTGAATAAGATTGTAAATTTGTCAAAAACATGGCAAATGAAATTTAATGCCGATAAATGTAAGGTTATACATTATGTGAGTAGGAACAACAAATATGATTACATAATACATGACTCAGTTGTCAAAGTTGTCAGTGACGAAAAGAATCTAGGAATATTAATTAATAAGGATTTAAAGTTTGCAAAACAATGTTCTGAAGTTGTTAAGAAACTTAATAAAGATCTAGGTTTTACCAACAAAAACTTTGAATATAAATCTAAAAATATAATAGTTCCTCTCTATAAAATGTCAATTAGACCTCATCTGCAATACGGAGCACAGTTTTATAGCCCATACCTTGAAAAGGACATAGAAAAAAATTGAAAGAATTCAAAGAATGATAACCAAATTAATAGAAATAAATTGAAAAAATTCAAAGAATGGTAACCAAATTAATACCAGAATTGAGATAAGTCATATGAGCAATAACTATGTGAACTGAATATCCATTTTTTAGAGACTAAGATTGAGAGAGAAATTAATAGAAATTTTCAAAATACTAAATAAATTTGACAATGAGAAAATTGATGTGTATATGTATATATTCTCTATTTTTGGAGAACAGTTGTGCGGATAATGAGAATGAAATATCATGGAGTAAAATATCACTATATATATACAATAGGGATTTAAGGTAATGTTTAGGCAAATGTTATTCATCAAAGGATGAAAGAACCAAACAATTGGCTGAATGAAGTAATTTAAGAGTTAGGTAAACTTATTTTATAAAGCATTTATTTTGTTATATTTCTTCTCTCTCTCTTATCTCTCTCAGGGAAAGGGATCACAATCCCAAAGCTTATTAAATGTTAATTTAATAATTTGTTTAAACCACAACAAATTATAAATATCATTCAAGTAAGTCTTTGATATAAGAGCTTATTTAACTAATGATAAAGAGAGGGGGGGGGAACCACCATTGGAAGTAAGAGTTCTGTATGAAACTTGTTTGCAATTGTGAGAATCCTAACTTTACGATACATGGGTGCCTTTCATGCTTGGGTGTTGCACGTTTTCTCATGGTTGGGAACTCGTTTCAGTAAAACTTAGTAGTGCCTAATGTTCCATGTTGTTTCTAGAAATTCTGTAAATTGTTATTTGAACCCTTTTTAAAAAAAAAAAAACAAAAAAACAAAAAAAACAAACAAACATCAAATAACTTGACAAAAGCAGATAACCAGCACAAAAGATATACAAAATATGTAAGTGTAGAACTCTTATTTTTATATCATAAAATAGTTACACCTGGATATTTTTATTCAAGCAGACATTGATTACAGGCAATTCTTTTGATAACATTTAAAATGATGTAACATGAAATAATAGACAAACTTTCTCATAAACAACTTCAAATCAACATAGCAAAGAGTTTCTTCTCTTATGATGCAATTGACAAGTGAAATAATCTTTCTTACGAAATAGTGAGCAGCAATAAAATAGATTCATTCAAGAAAAAACTTAGATATACATCTTAAGGAGATTGGTTTTGAAGAGTGGATTTGGATAGTGGATTATGTACCATAGCAGCATTTCTCAGTATGTAGCGTTCAAACGCAAGGTTGTTTTAGAGTGGAAAACTGTTATTTATAACTTTCATGGTATTTTGATTAAAGTGCAGTTTAGTGGATTTATTTTAGTCGAGTATGGAAAATTGACTAATGTAAATAAAAAATTAGAACTAGAGCAATTCAAAACTTTTAATTTATTAAAACACTAGAATAACAAAAATTTAACAGACTAGCCTTGAATGGACTGTAAAGGCTAGTCAAGGCTAGTCAGTGTTCTGTAGTTATTTGGTGATGGGTGGGGCATCCTTTGAAATGAAAGGAATAATGCAGGGTGAAATCATGAGCTTAAGAGTGGATAGGTGATGAAATGACAAAGAATATCATTAATGAAAAGTAGAATAAGAGTTGAGGATAGAACAGAACTATTAAGAAAAGAAATTTAAAGAATGTAACAGCTACCGTAGAACGACCAGAAAGAAAATCTGAAATAACATTACAGAGAAAGGATAGATATTGAAAGAGGAAAGGTCAGATATAAAGACTTTATGACAGACACTAACCATCAATGGGTTTCTACATGTCTACAACCACAACAAAAGATTCATTGTTATAGTGAAGAGCAAATAACGAAGAGTCGCAGAATTGTGAATAAATATCATCAGTAGTGCGATCATTATGTAAGTCATACTGGTAATTACAGAGGAAATTAGAAGAATTAAGAGGTTTTCAATAATTCCTATAAAGGATAGATTTAAAAGTATTGGAAAGAACCGAGATTAAAGCGATAGGACAATAGTCAGAGGGTTGAGAGGGAGCCACCCTTTTTTCACACATGATGAATGAATAATAACAAATAATTATTAATTGTTATTAATTAATTATATTCTTCTAGCAAGAAGGAAAGAAAAGAAACTACAGACCAAGATGAAAGAAGGAGGGTATGCTCAGAAATAGCAGCTTTGAGAACCACAGAAAGAATATAGTCAGGACCATATATACCTTTGCTGCCCTCCACCCCACCCTTTATGATAAGTAGGTAGTCCAAGGAAACTCTGCCACCTGGACAAGCTCAGCCCAGAGGTTATTCATTGATGAAATGGTGCAAGTGAGCCGTGAAAGTTCAATGTTGGGCAATTCAGCATTAGGTATTTAGTGTCATCCAAGTCAGGAAAAAGATATCTTTGACAGTTGGAAGAGGGTGTTTTATTATTTCTATACTTGTATTCTTGGAGGGAGGGATGGTTCCCAGACTGGAGACAGGACAATGTTGTGCGAGTTTTGCAGTTCAAGAATATATTCTGCATTGGAGATTTCTGGTGGGCATGTTTGAAGAATAGTGCTGTTTGTGTATGTAGAGATTACTCTTTGGGTTATATGTGAAGAAATGTTTTATGACGAGGTGTAAGGAGGTTGGGGTTATTTTTTGAAGATGTTTGAATACTATGTTGGGGGTATGTTCTTGCTTGCTTGTGGTGTTTTTTGATGTTGGGTGCTGGAGTGCATAGTGCAGTGGGTGGTCTGTTTACAAAGATTTACTAAATAGTTAACAGCCAATCATGTCTAGGTGGTCATTTAAGGGGAGTAATTTTGTTTCAGATTGGCGGTTATAAGTGGTAGTGGAGAGGCAGCCTGTTATTAAATTCTTAATGCTTTATTTTGTTATTTAGAGCTTATTTTAACTGGATTTTGAGAGTATGGAAGTGCAAGCAGATGATGCGAAGTTTAGTAGGGGATGGATATATTGTACGGTATATAAACTACTGTGAGGGTTTCTTTAGGTACAAATTTTGTGTCACTCAGGATGTCAAAGCATTATATTTGGCGTTGGCTTCTTGAGGTGATTATAGCTAAGGTGAAAAGTTATTCATGTGTGGTGTGGCAAATGTGTCCTAAGGATGATGGTTTTTTTTCTAACCAGATAAACACCACCGCTCACGGGCAGAGCCCTAATCAAGGAAAGGGAGTACTCAATTAATATCCATGTCAAGATGTCAAACCCTAAGGAGAGAGCTACTGGAGGCTTTTATACAAATATGAAATACAAAAAATTAAATATACTAATAATATATATATATATATGATATATATATATATATATATATATACTATATTATATATAATATATATAGTATATATATATATATAGTTATATATATATATACCTAAATCATTTTTAGTATATATATATATTAGTATACTAGAGTATAATACATATATATAGATATACGCTATATATATATACTATATATATAATATATAAACCAATATATAATATATAATAACTATATATAATAATATATATTACTTAACTGATAAAAGATTTTATATATTAGTAGTATAATATATATATATATAATATTATTATTATATATATATTATAACACTACCATAATAAGCATTATTAGTATTACTAACATCAATGTTAATGATATTATTAACAATATTGCCATCACTAACATTATCAATGACATTAACACTTATTAACAATATTAACAATATTAACTAACACTATTAACAATAATATTAATTAATATTAACACTAATTAATAACACTCACTATTAACATTAACATCACTATTATCCCTTGGGGATTAGGAGGTGGGATTAGGAGATTCTGATGTCAAACTAGAGTAAATGCAAACATTTAAAATAATCAATATTCAAGTCATAAAGACTTAGTGCTACTTTTAAATGAATTAATTTTATAAAAAAAACTTATATCCTATTACACTTTGATACTTAACGGGTAATTTTTAATTCAAATTTAAATTTTATTTTACCTCTGTGTTGAAACATGCATGAACACTTTATGCAAAAATTCAACACTTCAATTTCTTCTTAAGATTATAATTTCTTGAAAGTTGATAATTTTATCTCCCTCATTTCGTTCTTCATTAAATCCAGGCTTTTTTATAGCATCATTTGCTACTCTTTCATATTCCTTTCTGCTTCTTCTCTTTCTTGATGTTTCCCTTCAAAGATATTGCTGTTTCTTCTCTTTTCCACCATTTGCTACTCTTTCATATTCCTTTCTGCTTCTTCTCTTTCTTGATGTTTCCCTTCAAAGATATTGCTGTTTCTGCTCTTTTTAACTCTCACTCACTTACTCTTTCAATTCCTTTCTGTTTCTCTCTTTCTTGATGTTTCCTTAAAATATTGCTGTTTCTTCTCTTTTCCACCACATCTTGCTCCAATGACACCAGAATCATATATATTGTATTCTAAGTCTAATTCTTCATCTTTAATTACTTTCGAGGAAGTCTGCTGTTTGTAAGTTAAAAAGTTAAGCGTGCGTTGGATTCTCCTCTATCTGGGGTAGGGACCGACCGGGGAGGGAATTTTGCCGGCGGGGCTGCTCTAATTTTAGCCGGGCCGGGTTAGCCTAAAATTAAAAATGTAAGTTAGAAACCACTGAAAGTTCTTTAAACTTAGGATGAAAAATTTAAATATTTCTTTGAATTAATTAATATTCAATACTTTAAAAAGGAAATACATTTAATTAAATTAAATAATAAATATATTTCATAACATAATTTTAGAAAAATACATTGATTTTCTTAGCAAGATATAAGTTGTATTATCTTACTAGTATAATTAGGGGGTGAGTGGTGGGGTAGGTGGGGGGATGTATGATGAGTGGAGGGGGGATAGGGAGGGTGGAGAGTATAGTATAGTAGGGTGGGGTGATAGGTATAGTAGTAGGAGGGGTAGAGTGGAGTAGCGTAGGGGGTGTGAGGGTACGGGGGTAGGTAGTAGGGGTGAGGTAGTAGTAGTGTAGGGGTATAGGTATGGGTGGGGTGGGGGGTTATGTAGTAGTATAGTGTACGGGGGGGGAGGTATAGGTATGGTGAGGGGTGAGGGTGAGGGTGGAGGTAGGGGTAGTAGTAGTAGTATATAGTAGTATAAGGTAAAAAATCAAAATAAGTAGTAGTGAGTAGGGGGGGGGTGGGTGGTGGGGATAGTAGGGGGGGTAGTGAGCGGGGTGGGATATAGGGGGTATACCGGCGGTAGGTAGGGGTGATAGGGTAATGAGCGGGGGGAGTAGGTGAGTAGTGGGGGGTTATGGACGCGGTGATAGGAGGCGGGGTAGAGGTAGGGGTAGGTGGGTAGGTGATAGGGAGGGGTCATAGGTATGAGTAGGGTGAGGGGTATGTATTGATGGGAGGAGTAGGAGGGAGTGGATAGAGGTAGAGGGTGAGGTAGGGTAGGTAGGAGAGGGTAGTATTAGTGTAGTAGGTATGGTAGGTAGTGATAAGGAGGTAGGGGGAGGTGAGTAGTGAGGGAGGGTGGAGTGAGGTGGAGATAGTGATAGGAGAGATGAGTAGGTGAGAGGTAGTAGGGTGGGAGGGTGAGGTGAGGATAGGGTAGTAGGGTGGCGGGGGGGGTGTATAGGGTAGTAGGAGGGGTAGGGTAGGGTAGGTGAGGGTAGGTGGGGGATATAGGGGTAGATAGTAGTAGGTAGGGTATATAGAGGGGGTGAGTGGTGGGTGAGGAGAGGGTATATGTGAAGGTATTCAAAGTTAGAAAAGGGTAGAGGTTGAAAAGGATGATTAATTTTGTTTAGTGAGATGCGTTAAGTTTGCTGAGTAATATATATATATAAATAGATATGGCGAGTTGGGGAAGGTGAGTGTTTAACAGAGTGTGATAATGTGGGTAGTTTGCGCTTTTTCCGAGAATTCGTGTTGATATAGTGCGAGAATTTGTGAGATATTTTTATGGTTAGGAAGGGGAAGGACTCGGGGAGAGAAGGAAGTTAGAGAGTTTGGGGCCTTCGAAGCATTTAATTTGTGTAAGTGATAGGTAGCAGGGAGATACGCAAAAGAAATGTGAAAAGGATGGGTTGATAGTAGATGTGAGGTATGGGTGTGTAGCTGATTTGCGATCATTTGGGTGGGAGTAGAGACAGAAGGGGGGGGGGAGTAAGGAGATTAAAGGTAGGGGTATTGGGTTGTGAGTTTTGGCTGGGTGTGGCACTCCGTCTGATGTAGTGTTAGTGTAAAAGTTTGACGGAATTAGAGGCGCGGCTGTAGAGTAGAGAGCGTCCGCGGGGGGGTGGTGTGCCGCGTATTCTTGCGGCGGGGTTTGTGGCCGGGGGGTTGGCCGGGGCGCGACCGGGTCGGTTCATAAGTCTGGGTAAGGAAGAGAGCAACATGGGGTTCGGGAGTTGTTTGTGACAGGCTCAGTCATTCGATAGGATCGAGTGTTACAATTGTTTAATTAGGTTATATTACATTGTTTTGCAAGTCTCAGGATTTGTTAAGTATGAATGAATAAGCTCTGTGATGTGATGGTTACGTCCTCTACATAGCTATTAATTTTGATGTTGAGGAGGTTGGATTTGGTAGGTCGTGAAAAAGGATAGGTGAAAGAATAGCTTTCTGGGGAACTCTCTTATATATTTGTATGCTCTGGATGAGTGGCAGCTTTGGATAACTGGCTGTGTGGCCAGAGATGAAATATTATTTTTATTTTTAATGGGTAGGTGTGTGTTTAATATTTTTTCCATTAATAGGTGTTGGGGGACTGTATCAAGTGCTTTGTTGATATCTATAGCTACAAGAGTGTGTAGGGGAGTGGGATTTTGGTTGAAGAATGTGTTGGGTCAGGTTTGTGAGGAGTGTAGTGGTAGTGTGTTTGTGTTGGAAGCCATTTAGTAAGTCTGGTCAGAGAATGTAAGGGGTAGCTCTAAGCAGGTTTTTAAATGCTTTGGAGATAGTGAAGAGGAGTGATATGGATCTGTAGAATGCTGGATCATTGGGTGTTCTTTTGGTTTTAGGATTGATATGTTTTCCAATGGGACATAATGTTATTTGACCAAGCAATATTTAAATAATATTATGCTTAAGCTGCAACTGGATTGGATCCCAAAAATTTGGGATGTATATTAGATATGTGGTCTGGGTCTTCGGCTTCTGAGTTTTTGAGGTCCATGATGATGTTTGGCCACTTCTATGGGGGTGAAAGGGGGTTGTGCTTGGTCAGTTACGTTTTTTTTTTTAATGCTTTATTAATTTTCTATTTGTGAGGTCTCTATGTTTGTGACATTTTTTGAAAAATGGGATATAAGAATGTTCCATGGGCTTCTTTTTTGTTAGATATTTTGCCCTTTTGTTTACAATAGCTTCATGGGTTGGAGGTAGTCAAGTGCGAGACCTATAGATTTTTTTACAGTAAAGAATATTTTAGAGACGTTTGTTTTATAATTTTGTGATTAAGCAAATTGTTACCAGTTATTTTTTTGTAAAGAAGTAATTGTTCTTGATTCTGTCATCATCCTCTATGATTAGATTTATCTAGTCTTGGTATTAATTTTTTTAATATTTTTAGTACAAATTTATAAAATTGTTCTTTTGCTTTTATGAGGGAAGTGAAGTCTATACTTAAGAAAGATTGGAGGTTTTGATCTTGATAGTGAAATTGTGGCAATTTGCTTTTTTATAACTTATACAGGTTTTTTTTGTGTTGGGTGATTAGGTATATTGAACTGTGATGAGTATTAAAATGTGGTCCGAGGATAGAGTGCGTAAGGGTTGCCATATTGTGTTAACTGTGTTTACAGGGAGGATAATGTGATATAAGGGGATGAAGGGTTTTGGTTATGTTGTAGTAGGCATCTAGCGAGCTGGTTTTTGATGTTCAGGATACAGAGTGCATGCAAGTGTTCTATTAGTGCATCAAATCTTAGTGTGTGGGTATGGATATTAAGTCAAGTAGGGTGTCGAGCGTCCAAGTCTCTGGCTAGTAATAGATATTGGTATTGTTCTAGGCTAGATGGGGTCAGGAGCATAGCCTTTAGGGCAGTGATGAGAGGTTGTTGGTGGGGTGTAAATATTAAATATGTTTTAATATATATATATATATACTATATATATATATATATATATATATATATATATATATATATATATATATATATATATATATATATATATATATATATATATATATATATATATATATACCGTATATATATATATCACTTGTTAAGGCGATTTTAGTTTACATGAAAATCGATTAGTGTTGTAAAATAATTTGAGCTCATCCCTTAAAGTATGCAAAAATAATTTTGATTAGGGCATTTTTAATTTTCCACGCTTGGATGTTTCTCGTGATACAAGAGTTGCCAATTAGTAATTTTGTGTCATGTACAGCATCGAACAGTGGACACTCAGTCATTACGATAATTTTCATGGATTTTCAAACCCTTTAAACAGTTTAGTGAAAGATTTTGTTACTATTGATCTTGATTTTGAGGGAGTTGACACTGAAAATGTTCAAGAACTAATAGATTCAGCTTGTAAAGAATTAAGCAATGAAGATCTTCTTGAGATTAAACATCAACGTGCATTAGAAGATGATGAAATGGAATACAAAGTAGATAAATATCCTATGGAGATCGCTCTCAAAGAACTTGATGAAATATTTTGAACTTTCAATGCCCTTAGAGAACAGATTACCAGCATGGATCCAGATGTAAATCACAGTAGTTTAGTTTGCCACAATTTAGAAAAGCAAATGGCTGCTACCGGAAAATTTACCAGAAAAGAAAACCTAAAAAAATTCATTCTACTCTGGAGAAATTGTTCTGAAAATGCATAAAATTAAAACATTAATCATGTTAATTGAGGTATGCCATATATATATAAATAATCCATAGTATAACATCATTCCTTGATCAGAGACAGAATCACTCCATATAGTACTAATCTAGTTTATGCTATATGTATGAGCTGTAACCACTCTCTATAATAAAGAGAATATAACTCAGTAGAGCAGAGAATACATGGTTGTTTCCATTGTCTCAAAAACTCCCCTACTACTTATCTATCTATTCGACATAATCTATCACAAAACTCAACCTAACCTATATGGATTGACATCTTCGAAGTTATACAACTCAAAACTTCATTTTTTCTTAATATTTCTGATATTTCCTCTTAAGAATCGTTCTTGGAAGGATCGAGCTGTGTTTCTATTAGTAAACAGCTCAGGTGATCTGAGGCGTCTTCAGAAACAATTCAAACATCTTCCTTTGCTTGCTGTCTGTGTGGGGGTGTCATTCTACCTTTTATGAAGTACGTACCGGATGTTTGAAGGGAGGGGGGTCCCACCTATAAAGCTCTTAAAGGTGTGAAAACTTGGAAATTCCTTGTCGACTCTCCTTCTCTTACTGATCCTCTGAAACTTCTTATTGCCCATTGAACAGCTGCATCATTCTCTTTATACTATATTCCTAGTACAATATTACAAAGGACACTGATTCTCTGAAATACCCAGTCGTCAATGTCCTTAATTGGGAAAGTTCTTGTGACTTGGGTTTCTTCGCACAGTTTCATTCTTCTTTTCTCTCCCTTCCTTGTCTAGCTCTGTAACCAAAGACTTAAACACTATATTCTTATTAACAAATACTCCACTACTAACAAGTACTCTATACAGGTAAGTTTGAACTACTATTCATTCTTCAATTTTTCCACTTTTATTGACTTGTGCACTCTCAAAAGCGTTGTAGGTGTATGGCGCCTTTTGAAATCAAAATTATCTTCTCGAACTCTATTTGGATATTGTATATAGGCCTCTGTCTGATCTCTTTCTACCAATATATTATATATACTATATATATAATAGTGTATAATTATATAATATATATATATATACTATATATATAATATAAAATATATATATATAATATATATATATAATATATATATTATATTATAAAATATAATATATATATTATATATAATATATATATAAATATAATTATACTATATATATATATATATAATATATATATATATTTATAAGATATATATATATATAAATATATATAATAATATACTTATATTAGGCCAGAATTAATACGAGAAGAACCACCAATCATATTCTCAAAAACTACTACAGCTACCGGAAAAAGGAATACAATTGCTGGAATCCTGGGCAAAATTTACCTCCGAGGAGGAAGAAACTGTTAAAAAAAAAAAAAAAAAAAAAAAAAAAAAAAAAAAAAAAAAAAAAAAAAAAAAATCATATCTCGAAACTACAAAAGCACAGCAAAATGAAAATACATTTTTGGATCCTTGGAAAAATTTTGTTCGGAAAATGTAATATTAAAAAAAAAATAAATAAAATAAAAAATTAAACATAAAAAAAATGGCTATTTTTTTTGGGGGGGGTATATAGTTATATATATATATTATTTGTTAAGGTATTACACGGCAATTTAGGGGGCTCGAGTCCGATACGCGGAGAACACAGGGGGGACGTTTCCATACCCCGTAGGGAAGGGGGTTGAGGAACCCCCGCGACACCCAAAATACCCAAAGAGCGGGGTTCCGGAGACCCTCCCCGGAGGGGGGAGGGGGGGGGAATTAGTCCTACCCCGTAGTTCCCCGGAAGCCGAGAGACCCCGACTCCTTGCATCATCGGTGCGGTATACCCTGGGGTATTCATTTTTTTAGTTAAAAAAAAAGAAAAAGCAAAATTTATAGAAAGTCTATTATTTTAACGAGAACCAATAAAAGGTCTCTAAATAGCCCTTCTAATATTACTATAATTATTACAATAATTTTTTTTATATTTTTTATTTGTTTTACATTTTCCTAATCCAAAACTTTACGAGGATTCCAAAAAAATGTATTCCTTTTCGCTGTTAGCTATTGTAGTTTTTGAGATATAATTTTTGTAAAAATTTTTTTTTTTTTTTTTTGTTTTTTTTACATTTTCCGCACTAAAATTGGACCAGCATCCAGCAATGTATTCCTTTTTCCTGGTAGCTGTTGTAGTTTTTGAGATATGGTTTGTGGCTCTTCTGGAGGCTGACGATATATATAATTATAATATATATATTATATATATATTATATATATAAATATATATATATTATATAATATATATATATATATATATATATATATTATATATATATATATATATTTATATATATATATTATATATTATATATAATATATAAATATATATATATATATATAATATATATATATATACTATATATTATATATTATAAATTGTTTAGAGCGACAACTATCATCAACCATATCTCAAAAACTACAATAGCCACAGGGAAAAGGAAAAGATTGCTGGAATGCTGGTCCAATTTTAGTGCGGAAAATGTAAAAAAAAAAAAAGAAAAAAAAAAGAAAAATTATATCTCAAAAACTACAATAGCTTACAGCGAAAATAAACATTTTGGCAATCCTGGTAAAAATTTTAGATTAGGGAAAATGTAAAAAAAATAAAAAATAAAAAGTTTATTGGAATAATTATCGTAATATGATTAGAGAGCCTATTTAGAGACCTTTATTGGTACTGTTAAAATAAATAGACTTTCTATTACAATTTTGCTTGTTTTTTTTCTTTTACTAAAGAATACCCCAAGGTTATACCGCATTGATACCAGGAGTCGGGTCTCTCGGCTTCCGGGAACTACGGGTAGGACTAATTCCCCCCTGTGTTTCCCGTCGCTCGAGCCCCTACATTGCCGTGTATTTTTTTTTAACAAAAATATATATATATATATATTATGTCCCTGCTCCTAAAAAAAAAATAGGCAATATTTATTTTTATGTATTTATATTATTTTATTTTTACAATTTTCCTAACTAAAATTTTACAAGGATTTCAAAAATGTATTTCCTTTTCGCTGAGCTATTGTAGTTTTGGAGATGGTTTTTTTTTTTTTTTTTTTTTTTATTTTTTTTTTTTTTTACAGTTTCCGCAAAAAAATTTAGCAGGATTCCAACAATGTATTCCCTTTTTCCTGTAACTATTGTAGTTTTTGAGATAATGGATCGATGATAGTGTTCGCTAATT
>JABUQX010083290.1:0-10000 GCA_015478945.1 Trachelipus rathkii | reverse complement strand
CTCGAGGTCTACTGGTGATATACTTTCCTATCTAACAGATTTATGGTTTTCGTCCTTAGGAATTACGGGGAGACTTCAGACTTGCGTGGTGGCAGCTTGACAGTATCCAAAGCATTGTGGACCGGGTATTAGCACGCGTGACTGCTCTCCAAGCTCCCCTCTTTGGATTTCCTTCTTCTCTTTGTTTACTTATGTCTAGCTTTCTTTCAAATCGCTTCCAATATCGGCTGTGTTGATGCGACTTCTCTTCTTTTCTGCAATAAGTGGTTGTTCCTTCAGGGTTTGTCTTATCTCATACTTTTTTCTTGTTTTTCATTTAATTGATCTTTCAC
Organism: Trachelipus rathkii; assembly: GCA_015478945.1. Taxonomy (NCBI): domain Eukaryota; kingdom Metazoa; phylum Arthropoda; class Malacostraca; order Isopoda; family Trachelipodidae; genus Trachelipus; species Trachelipus rathkii. Next base: position 9,668 of record JABUQX010083290.1, on the reverse strand, counting down.
CTGCACATCTAACTCTTTTCACTCATATGCCGATGACTCGACCTTCATTCTTCAAACTCATTTCAATTCTGCTCCTTCTTATACTTCTAGAATGAATTGCCTCTCGTTTTAATCTTTCCGATTCCATTCTCGCTGATCTGGAATAGAATTTCCGGGTGGGGTCGTCTCAACCTGTGAAATTTAATTCTTTAAAAACTCAAACTTTTACAAATCTCTCTCTCTAAACACCTTCTAACTTTCCTATTCTCTTTCGATTGTTATCTCGCTGCTCTTGCTTGACAATATTAAACATCCTATGGCTAAACATAAACAAAAAAATTACTTGGAAACCCCACAATCAAACAACGGGTTGCTAGGGCGGCCCTCAAAGAATACTGGGAGTTCTGTTTTAGACTGCAAGGACTTTTTTTCCTCCTTTACAGTTACTCCAGTTATACAAGGGCTTCATCCGCCCTTTATGGAGTACTGCTCTCATATCTGGGGCGCGGGGCTCTGGGGTTTCACGCCGGCTTTTGGAAGGTCGAGTCCAAAGGCAAAAAAAAGGACTTAGTAAACTGTCCTGTACTTTTAGTTCACTGACCCTCTATCTTTGCGACGCGATGTTGGTGCTTTATCTCTTTTTCTATAGCGTACCGTAAGCGGACAAAGTGCTCGAGGAAACTTTCAACTCCGCGTGCACCACCTTTAAGACGCCTCGTAGCACAAGTGTGCGTGTGTCGGCACATGATTTTGTGTTGATATTAGCAAACTCCAGACTAGTTCGCTGCGGTGCCTCTTTCTTTCCTGCCACCTCTTTCTGTGGAATTCTCTTCATTTCTGTGTTTCCTACTCAATTTAATCTTCCTTCACTTTAAAGCCGCGTCTGTGCTCATCTGAGTAATTTGCGTTAGTTGAATTTTGTTGAGTTAACACCCCCTCCTTGAATTGGGCTTTGCCCGTGGCGGTGTGACAACTGTAAAATATGTATATATATATATAATATTATATATATATATATATATATATATATATATATAAATATATATATTTAATATATATATATATATATATATATATATATAATATATATATATATTATATATTATATATATATATATAAATGTATATATATATTATTAAAAAATTTAATGTACCGAATTCCAGGGGGGGCAAGTGCCCCTCCTTGCCCCTATGTGCGGACGCCCTATATATATATATATATATACTATATATATATAATATATAATATATATTATATATATATATATTATATAATATATATATAATAATCTGTCAAATCTTTACGCCGTTATCGTCCTACTTAATCTATTTACAAGAATATATTTTAATTAATTAATGATTTATGCGACTAATTATTTATTTTTATTTCCTTTATTATCTATTTTAATGTATAATTCTTAATGATGTAAATAATAATTCTTTCTATTGTTAGCTTATTAGCAGGTTTTAATTTGTTCAAAAATGTATTATTCTTCTTTTTAATTAATTTTCATTAATAATATTTCATAATTAAATAACTAAATTGTAAAAACTTACATTTTCGTTGGTAATGTAACTAGTCATTACTGGTGAAATGAAACCCGAAGAACATCCAATTGTGGTAAGCTAACCCTAAGGTAAATGTTCCTGCGAATCTCGGTGATATGTCAACATGGCGAATATTTGTAAAACGCTCGTATATTGCCCCTGCCAAGCAATTCCAATAATTATGAATACAGAAAGGGCAGAAGCGCTTTCACACTTTATGAAGATTAATGAGATGACTCCCACTGCTGGTATGTAACTTGCTGTTAATGAAAGATATATATATATATATTATATATATATATTATTTATATATATATATATATATATATATATATAATATATTATATATTATATATATAATATAGTATATATATATATATATATAATATATAGTATTGCCTAATTACTGCTATTTTCATCCATTTGCGTGTTTTTAATTGTTTTCATGATAATAATTTATATACAAAGTTTTTTTCCTTTTTAACGATGACTTTAAGAACAAAGGCTTTAATGTTTCGGAATTCAGCAGTTAGCAAATAGTTAAAGGGCGAAAAACCTTCTAATAAGTGTATCCATTCCCACAAAACGGGAAAAAATATGGATAACGAAAATAAAAACAATTTTTTTTTTTTTTTTTTTTTTTTTTTTTTTTTTTTTTTTTTTCTTTTTTTTTTTTTTTACAGAATGTCACCACTCACTGGGCAGAAACACTAATCAAGGAGGGGGTGTTGATTAATAATTTAGCATTATTCACTCCATCACCATTAGCTACCAAGGTAACAACAATGGAGTACTTACCGAGTACCATTGATATTCGCCTCATGGTTTAATAGATATAACGCTCTTCTCAACAAAAGAATTAAGACTAATGGATAGCACCCTGATTATCAGCGATAGATGAACTTTTTGTTTGAGGTGATACCTGGAGCCCATTTCTGAAGATCCTTGATTACTAGTTATAAAGACGTATATCTTTAAGACCACATTTCTCACGAGCGCACACGACAGTCTTGTGTGAAATTGGTCCAAGTTTTAGAAATTGCATATATATATTATATAATATATATAATATTAATATAATATTATATAATATATATATATATATATATATATATAATATATATATATAATATATATATATTATATATATATAAATATCTCTCTTTTTTATATATATCACCATTCCTGCGATGGCTGCCAGGGATGTTGGTGGTGTTAGGCATTTTTCAAATATCACCACGATTCACGAAAGAACAGTATGGTAGAAGGGGCTTTTGATTCTCTTGCCACCAGAGGAAGAGAATTTTGAAGATTTTCTTATGAATCGACCGTTTCGAGAAACGCAGCTTCATCTCCTTCAATTTAATATTTCAAATTTCTTTTTTTTTTTTTTTTTTTTTTTTTTTTTTTTTTTAAAATTTCCAAAATAAATTATTTTAAAAATTTTGTAACTACTCCATTCCAGATTTCAAATGAAATTAATTTAAATGTATAAAATTTTGCATTTTAAAAATCCCGAATCGTAAAAATATATTTTTAATTTTAAGTAATTACTGATACTTTGAACCAAAAGCATTCTCCCTTCTGAAAATATGGTCAAATCACTTCTGGAGTAGATTTTTCAGATTTTCGTTCTTCTTTTCAAAAAAACATTTCCGAGTTTCCTACTTTACAATCTTTCTCTCTTTTAGCCCTTCTGTTTTTCGCTTTAAAATGCACTTAAAAGTTAACTAATATATACAAACTGCAAAGAAAAAAGATCATCTAAGAAAGTTTAACTTTTATTTTTAAACTTTTTAATATTTTTTTCTTTTTAACTTTTAATTTTTAAGTATCGGTTTCATTTTATTTACTCGTTAAAATATTTTAATGTCTAGAGTCTAGACTATATCAGCATTCGTTTAACAACAATTTAAATTTGTTAAACATTTATATAATTGTTTAACAAATTTGTTAAGAAAAAAAAAAAACTTACCTCTTTTATTCTGAGGTGAAGAATATTATCAAAATAGGTTGGTAACTCTACAAGCAAAGTTAGGGTGCTCCATGTTACACCAAATTGACCGATGACAATAGACCAGAAATATTTTGAGGAAAATATTGACAACCATGGAACTGGGATGCTTTCCTGGAAGATAATTAAATTATCAAATTATATATTATTAATGCCAAAATACAAAACACATACTGTATACTAGGAAAAAAGTTTATAAGGTTTTCTAATCTTTAAAAGAAAGCGATTTCTTACTAGTGTTTATTTTTTGAAGATTTACAAGCTACAACTAAAACATTCATCCTAAGTAACCCACATACTGGAAATTTTTCTTGATCTTTATTATAAATTGCACATATATTTCCATAACCGTCTTTAAACACGTTGCTAAGGAGTGCACAAATATTTTTTTCATGAAGATCAAGAAAAAAAAATGGAGGCTTTTAAGATGAAACTTGTTAATCTGTGCTTAGTTTTGAAAAGGGTAAATTAAAATGAAGGTTCATTCTAATAATCCTTTTAAATTACATTATTTATTAGAAATATTAAAAACAAAGTATTATATTCCACTAAACTTTTCATATGCAATCAAGACATTAATATAATATATATATATATACTACTAAATTATATATATACATATGTATTATAAATAATAATATATATTAATATATAATATATATATATATCTATATATATATATATATATATATATATATATATATCATATATATATATACAGTGCGTACTAAGAGTCATGGGCCCCCCGCCAAAGTGGAAATGGGGCCCCTTGGACCATATATATATATAATAATATATATTATATATATATATATATATATATAGTATATATATATATATATATATATTAATATAATAATATATTATATATATATAAAGAACAGAAGTAATTTGAACACCACTAGAAATTAAACAGGGCGAATAACAATTCTTAAAAATTTAAGAAGTCTACGTTTTGAGACTTTAACTCAGTCTCTCTCAGAACTAATAATAATAATTTTCATTATTAGTTCTGAGGAGGAGTCTGAGTTAAAGTCTCGAAACGTAAACTTCTTAAATTTTTTTAAAGAAATTTTAATTCTCCTGTTTATTTCTTAGTGGTTTTAAATTTACTTTGTTCGTTACATAATAGAGTTTGAGTTAAGTAAAAAACTCGTTTAAATAATTTGTTTATATATATATATATATATATAGTAATAGTATATATATATTATAAGCTTATATATATATATATATATATATATATATATATATATATTATATATAATATATATATAATATATATATATACTGTGCTTATATGCTATTTATCAGATTAGTACTCCTTTTTATTGGAGAAATTAGATATTTGCATAAAAAAAGTAATGACATTTTTGGAAAGAGTATGTAAAAATGAGTATAAATGTTCTTTAAAAGGGAAAAAACATGCATTAAAGACTTTTCACTTTTTTGTACAAAAATTTAATCAAATTCTCAAAAACATCTTTTTACATTCTGCTTCCAAATGTATTATTACTATTTTTACTTAAATATCTAATTTCCCCCTCCCCTCCTCCAAAAAATAAGTATCAATCTAGTAAATTGATATATTATGATATATATTATCCTCAAAATATCTGATCTGTATGAAAATTGACTATAACTTTACATTGTAGGCGTGGTGTATTGAGTGATAATTATCTCAATGCTACTTTTGAAATTAAACACCTATAATAAAAGAATTATGAGAATCCCATATGATACTCACATAAAATTCTAGATATATTTTATATATATACATTTCTACTCACATTCTAAATAAAAAATAGAAGAACAACACAGTTTTATCTATATACAAATTATTAATATGAGAGCATATTAAAATGATGATGAAGAAGATATCACTTTACGTATCGTCAAGAAAATATATATATATATATGAAGTGAGAATTAAATGTAACGAAATTGATAAACCTAGCTCATCGTACCATATATAAATACCGTGTATAATATATATTATATATTAATTAATATATTATAATATTATATATATATAATTATAATATATAATAATATATAATATTATATTTTAATATTTTATATATTTATTATATATTATATAAGTATATTAATATATTATATATATATTATTATATGTATATATAATAATATATATATAATATATTATATATATATAATTTAATATATTAATATATATATAATATATATTAAATATATTATAATATATTTTATATATAATATATATAATATATAATTAATTATAATTAATATATATATATATATAGAAATATATAATAGATATAAAGTGAAAGAATAAGAATATTAACTTACCAAAATTCGTGAATATCTGTGCTCGGCTTGTCTCAATATATTCGATAAAGGATGATATAATGTACTCTTTAATAAGTATTTTTACCTAAAATCGTTTTTGGTCATCTTAATTGCTCTATTGAATTTTAATAACCATATTACTTTCAATATATCATAAGTAAGTATTAATTAGGATAAACATAGTCGTCTATTTATAAATACAACGTACAATGTCTTATAATACAGGCCACACACGTGGCACATTGGCACCTGGTATTTCGCTCTCAATAATTGACTCTCCTCTAGCAATAAGTTAGGAACTGGATTTAAATTCTTAAAAGGGAGGGCTAGAGCTCTTCTGACAAACCTGAACCCGACACCTCTGATCATGATTATAGATACCAGGCAGTTGGCTTTGCTAGTAGCAAGAATTTAGAACTTGGTAACTTCACAGTAAATATCCCGTATCAATTGAAGATTTGAAACTAACTTTACTACAACTTTCCAATAAGCATGTCTGTTTCCTCCTAAGATCTGATTGACTATAGAAACAGTTTTGTGTCATAAATAGCTTTACCTAGTCCTTCCACCATTTATTAATTTTTCATTCTTCACGTACTAATCTTAAGTAAGTTCATTATCTACCTCCGGCTTTTGGAAGAATACGTGATTGATCTTACCCAGTGTGTGGTTCAAATAACAAACCGAATAGATAAATTGCATGAATCGTTATTCTATTTAGTCTTAGTTTCTACCAGTGTTGTCCTAAGCCCGTTTTCTATGCAGAACTGTTTCAATTTCAAATTTGCTATTATTGCTTATTTGTCTGTCATAGTGAGACACAGGTCCACCAAGTGAAATATAATTCTGCTATGTTAACTGACTGTTTCCATCATAGACCTGAAGACGAGTCAGTGCTTTCAATTTCTGTTTCAATTTTATATCTATACTCTAAGATGATAGTATTGAAAACCCTTATTCTAAAGGCTTTCAATGGGTCTTCAATCTTTCATAAGATAAAAGCTCATCAAAAAAACTTTTTAAACTGTGTTTAACGTCTGGAACAGGGGCTAACTAACGGCCCCGCAGACCCCGCGGTGCGGGGGGCCCACGCAGGTAAAGGGGCCCAAAATTGCGAAGAGCAAACAACGAATGAAATAAATGAAAAATATGAAAAATACATTAATTTAACAACATATATATAATATATATATATATATATATATATATATTAATATATATATATATTATATATATATATATATATATATATATATTATATATATATATATAAATATATATATAATATATATATATATATTATATATATATATATATATATATTATATATATATAGTATATTAAGTAAAAAGTGCATTTTTCGCCCGACTTGCAAGCCCTGAAAATTTGATGTTGATCGGACAAGTATTAAAAAAAAAATATCCCAATATTTCCCTTTTTCAAACATTTGGATTTTTGGAATAGTGAAAAATTGATATTTTTTTTTTACTCATCGATCAACATCAAATTTTCAGGGCTTTATAGTCGGGCAGATGTATGTTTTCATAGATAATTTTTGTATATTCAAAAAATATATTTTTTTTTTTTTTTGAAAATTTGTTCCAAGAACAAATCTAAAACTATTGCATATACAAAGAAATTATCTAAGTAAAAAATGTGCCTCTCCCCGACTACATATGCCTTGAAAATTTCATCAACTTCGCCCGAACAGGAAAATAATTATCGAAATTTTTCATTTCAAAATCCAAAAAAAGTGGGTTTGGAAATTGGACAAGGCTGAGCACAAAACTCAAAAAATCGTAAAATCAACTTTGGCCATTGTAGCTTATGGCATGTTTGAGGTTATTTCGGAGAAAAAATTTGGAAATTGATACGAAAAATGTCAAAAACATGGATTTTGAAAAATTGAAAATTCTGAAAGAAAGACTACAGGGACAGAAATATACCCAAAAACAACGTTTTACAAGGCAAAAAAAGCTACAGTTTGGTGTTTATATGGTCAAAATCGGCTGAAAATTCCGAATTTTATGTCCATTTTTAGGGGGGTGAAAATTGGGGCGTGCCCTTAAGACTTAAGAAATAGTTGCACCTCTCCTAAAGAAAAATTTGTGGGTTTTTATAACATAACAGAGAACAGTGCCGAAAACTTTGAAAATACAAATAATTAAGGTATTAGATAACAAAAACATTAAATTAGAAAAATGCAGAGGTCAAGGCTATGATGGAGGAGCGAATATGCGAGGGAAATATTAAGGACTTCAGGCTCGTATATAGAAAATTGTTTCAAATGCAGAATACATTCTTAATGATTCTGTAAAAGATATAATGGCTCTTCAAAAATTTTATGACAAACTGGAAAAAAGTATATATGTATTTCAGTTCTAGTACAGCTCGGTGCCAAGGAATTAACAGCTGTTCAACAAATAACGAATGGATCACAACACTAAAAAATTGTCCAACTAGGTCGTCATTCAAGTATGATTCCTTACTAGCAATAAAAAACAATTTCAAAAGTATTTCGCAGTTCTTATCTCAAGTGATATTTATGAGTCAAGTGAAGCAGTTAGAAAATTTTATTCTCTGTCTTGTGTTTCAAAGTAAAGTATTGGAAAGCATCAACGTTGTCTCAAAAATATTGCAAAGTCCAAATACAGATCTTCAGAAAGCAACTCGCCTATTGGGACAAGCAAAATCAAACTTATGTGAGCTAAGACACAAATTTGAAGATGTTGTGAGAGAAACTCAGGAGTTAGCACATCATTGGAACATTGAAGCAAAAATTACTTCCAGACGTCAAATACAGTTTAAAAAGTTTTTTTGATGAGCTTTTATCTTATGAAAGAATTGAAGACCCATTGAAAGCCTTTAGAATAAGGGTTTTCAATAAATCTCTTGATATATTAAATGAACAGATAACTACTCGTTTCATTAGCATGAGCAATGTTAATGAGTTATTTTCATTTCTTGCTCCTGCAGCAATAACAGAGCAAATAAATGAAAAGTTGCAAGAAAAGGCTACCAAACTGGTAGAAAAATACGATTCAGATTTATCTTTCGGTTTATGAACAATTAATTAATCACCTTCAAAGCATTAATGATTACAGAAGTGAAAATGAAAAATATGGTAACTATTAAAGATTTAGCAAACTTTTTATTCGTAGAAAACAGCTGCTTAGCAAGTGTGTACAGCAGTTCAGTTGTATTTGACGTTACCAGTAACATCTGCAACAGCTGAAAGGTCGGGTCGTTTTCAAAGCTCAAGTTAATAAAAACTTTTTTAAGGAACAATATGACACAAACAAGGCGAAGTGCATTGGCTTTATTAAGCATTGAAAATGAAACATGTCATACTCTTGATTTGAAAGAAGTGGTTAATAAATTCATGGCAATGAGCCAAAAACGTTTTGGTAAACTATAAAGCATTCATCCTTTCGAATATTTTGACAAGCCGAGAACAGATATTCACGAATTTTGGTAAGTTAACATTCTTATTCTATAATTTCTTATATATATATATATATATATCATATCTATATATCTGACTACTTATATATATATATAATAATTATATATATTTATATATATATATAATATATATATAATATATATATATATATATATAAAACTATATATAATATAATATATATATATATGGTATGTATAACTACTATTCAACGAGTGCTGAAAACATCTTGCCGTTAAAGAAAAGTTGAGTAGAAATTTGCCTCAATAATTTACAAAAATGATATTAATAACTTCCGCTTCTTCCTCGGATATGAGTATATCTATTCTACCT
>JABUQX010083289.1:15000-37972 GCA_015478945.1 Trachelipus rathkii | reverse complement strand
GGGACAAGGTTATGATACTATTTTTTGCTTAAATATTAGCTAAATAATTTAGTTAAAATTAACATTGATATTTAGAGATATGCTTGAAAAAAGTAAGATTAGGTTACGTTTTGCCTACCATGTTAGTGCTACTTTACTGATGTAAGTGTGGAACTTTGTTAATGTTACAGTTTATTCGTGTTAAGTTGGTATAGGTTTGTCTTTGTACATTATTTTCTTGTTCATATTTTACGCTATGTTAGCTTTAATTGATGTGAAACTTTGTTATACTAGCATTACTTTCGCAGCTCTGTATGATAAATAACCAATGTTGTGAGAAATTTTTATAGTTAAATGTTTACTGTTGTTAGTGTAAGTATTAACGTTTAATATGTTAGAGAGTTTGCTTGAAAAAGTAAGAATAAGTTACGTTTTTGTCTGCTATGTTAGTTACTTACTGTTATTAAGTATGGGAACTTTGTTAATGTTAACAGTTTATTCACTCGTAAGTTGTGTTAGGGTTTGTCGTTGGGGGCTATGTTCTTAGTTTCAGGTGATGCTATGTATAGCTTTATAATTGTGGTTATACTTGTTCAACATTAACTTTTACCGCTGTCTTCTCAAGACTTAGGTCGATCGATTGTTGTAGAAATTTTAGTTTCAATTTGGTAGTGGATAAGGAAATTAACGTTTAATATGTTAGAGTTATGCTTGAAAACATAAAGATTAGGTTACGTTTTGGCATGACCATTGTCTAGTTCGCTTTACAAGGTGTTAAGTTATGGAACTTGTTTAATGTTGACTGCTTATTCCTGCTAAGATGTGTTTATGTTTGTCTTTGGGCATTATTTTCTTAGTTCAGTTGATGCTTTGTTTTAGCTTTATTAATGTGGAAACTTTATTATGGTAGAGTATATTCGCTGGCTGTATGAATTAATTAACCAATGTTTGATAAATTTGCTAAATGTATTAAACTATCCATTCTCCAAAATCTGTAAACTAGTTAGAGTTATGCTTGAAAAAAGTAAGATTAGGTTACGTTTTGTTGCATTCGTTAGTTGCTTTTTTGGTGTTAAGTGTGGAACTTTCTTAAATGTTAACAGGTTTATTTACTGCTTAAAATGTGTTATGTTTGTCTTTGGGTTTTATTTTCTTAGTTAGATGATGCTTGTTACTTTATTAATGTTGAAACATTTATTTATGTTTAGCATACTTTCGCTGTGTCTGCATGATAATTAACAATTGTTGTGATAAATTTTTGCTAATGTTATTAATGTCTGAGTAAGATTAACGTTAATATAGTTTAAGAGTTATGCTGAAAAAAAGTAAGCCATATTAGGTCTACGAGTTTTGCATAGACCATGTTAGTTGACTTTTATTGTGTGTTAAGTGTGTGAAACTTTGTTAATGTTAACAGTTTATTCTGCTTAAGATTATGTTTGTTGTGTCTTTGGGTTTATTTTCTTAGTTTAGATTGATGCTATGTTAGCTTTATGAATGTGATGAAAACCTTATTATGTTAGCATACTTTCGCTCGTGTCTGTATGATAATTAAACCATGTTGACTACAATTTTTGTAAATTTGTTACTATGTTAGTGTAAAGGATTAACGTAGTTATGTAGAGGCTACTCGAAGAACCAAACAAGAATCTAGGTTATTGGTAATGTTCGACAAACCGAACCCAAAGCAAGAATTCATAGGTATTGCCGTAATATTTCGAAAAGCTGGGAGGAGTTTGAAACAAATTTCTCGACTTGTATTTAATAACTCTAGTGAAACAGGAACACATCAGCTTTCGTAACTGATTGTTCGTTCTGTAAGCATTGTTAGTTGCTTTAGTGTTGTTAAAGTATGAAACTTTGTTAATGTTAGTATTTATTCGTAATTAATTTAAAATATGTTAGGTTTTGTCATTGTGCGTTATATTCTAGTTCAGGATATGATATGTTAGCTTTATTGATGTGGAAAAATTATTATGTTAGAGTATACAGAATGATAAATAGTAGATGTTGTGATAAATTTTTGTTAAAGTGTTACTAGTTAATGTAAAATAATAGTGATATGTTAGAGATCTGTTGAAAAAAAGTGTTGAATATGGTATGGGCAGTAAGCAACGTCTGTTACTTTCCTATTGCCAAGTTATGGTATATTTAGGTGTTGATGTTATATATCATTAATTACTATTCAGTTTTGATGCTTTATTTGCTTTATTGATGTGAAAAACTTTGTTATCTTACTGTTTTACTGTAGTTAGTTTATGACAAAATGTAATATTTTTTTACTTTATAAACATCAAAAAGCAATAAAATTTTTTGTAGTAACAAAAAGTTTTAAAGAAAATAAAGTTTAAAAATTAAAAATGTTTAAAAAAAATAAATAAAAACAACAACTAAAAAAAGTTTTAAAGAAGATACAATTAGTTATTACCTTTCGAGTTTTTTTAATGCAAGATCTTTATTTCTTTTTACTGCAAGCAAAAATCAAATAAAAGTTTTTAAACAAAGAAGAAAAAAGATGTGAAAGGCAATGTGATTATAGTTTTGCTAGTTACTTTACTGTTGTCAAGTTATTGAACCTTGTTAATGTTAGTTGTTTATTCGTGTTTAAGTATGTTAGGGTTGATGTTATACATTATATTCTTAGTTCGGTTTATGTTATGTTAGCTTTATTGATGTGAAAATTTTGTTTACGTTAGGCCTGTATTCGTTGATCAGCGTTATGCATAATTAGACAAGGTTCATGATAATATTTTTGTTAATATTACCCTGTTTGATCCTAAAATTAACATGCTTGATGTTAGATATTGTCTTGACAAAAAGTAAGAATATGTTACTCGTTTTCGAGCGCTATGTTAGTTACTTTACTGTTGTTAAGCGTGGGACTTGTTAATTTTAGTGATTATTCAGAACATTTAGTTATCGTTCGATTGCATGTTTTTATACCATTATAATTGTTATGAGGTTATGGATATGTTAGCTTTATTGATGTGAAATATCATATTGCTGCGTAGCGTATTTTCGTTGCGTCAGTATGAAATTACACAAGATTGTGATTTAAATTTCTTGTTAAATGATTAACTATGTTCGTGCAAAAAAAAAATAATAATGATATGTTAGAGATATTGTTTGGAAAAGTCCGTGAATAAAGTTACGTTACTTGTATGCAAAATGTTAGTTAGCTCCCTAGTTGCTTAAGTAATTGAACTTTTAATGTTTGACGTGCTATATCGCTGTATAAGATGTTATAGGATCTTTGAGTGTACATTATATTCGTAGTTCATATGGTCTCTGTTTGCTTTATTAATATGAAAACTTGTTACGTTTAGCATATATCATGATCAGAGATTACTTACACAAGTTGTGATAATTTTGTTGAATGATATACATATGTTAATGGTAAAAACATCAGTGATATGTTAGAAAAAGTGTTAAGAGTTAGGTTACGTTGTCTGTCGCTCAATGTTAGTTTATTTTACTTGTTCTTAATATGAAAGCTGTTAATGTTAAACTGTTATTCATGTTTTAATGGTGCTCTAGGTTTGTGATATGTACGTTATATTCGTAGTCCAGGTGATGCTATGTTTTGCTTTATTGATGTGAAAACTTTGTTACGTTAGAAATTATTCGTTGATCAGTAAGTATAATAACCAGACAAGGTTATGATAAAAATTTTGTTTAATAATTACCATGTTAATGTTGGAAAATATTCTCATGCATATGTTAGAAAAAGGTGCTGAGTAAGTGTAGTTAGATTTGTCGTTGGAACATTATTATTCTAGTTCGGGTGATGCTATGTTTGCTTAATTGATGTTTTTGAAAAACTTTGTTTTTGGTTTGCATATATTCATTGATCAGTATAATAATCAGACAGGGTTATGATACAATGAATTTTTGTTAAGTATTTCTATGTTAATGTAAAGATATATACCAGGTATGGGACGGGTAGGACAAGCGGATGGGCTGCGAAGACCCGACGAATGGTGGGGAGACTCTAGGAGAGCTCGTCTTCATCTTACCTTTACAGAGGTCGTTTCCTCAGCAGGTATGTAATAAAAACAACCCCAAATTTCTTCAGTATCAATATGAAAAACGCGTAAAACAAAGTTTACGTACAAAACAAACGTGTTTTAAAGCCATATAAAACGACAAATAAACTAGACAAGTATTCTGTAGCCAATTATGTTACCAATATCCTATAGACATTGAATATCTAATAGCAGTCTATAGATGCGATGACGAAGAGGAATCAATTACAGCGTGTTGTCTCGAGCTGCTGTAGATAGTGCCTAAGAAAGTATAGCCAGTGGAAGGGGCGCTGGAGGATATACAAGAGGCTCCGATTGTAGATCCGCGGTGGCCTCTTCTAACATCGAGTCTAACAGGGCGTGCGGCTGCAGTCTCTCCATATGATCTATTATGAGTCATAAATAACGATCAACGTAAATTTTTTAACTAGACATTCTTTCCGGCCCAAAAAAAAGGCTTGGAAATATTTTCAATGTCATTTTTCTTTCCTTCTTCTTCGTTTCAATTACTTTTAAGAGATAAGCAAATTCCCTTTGTTATTATAATGTAAATTCTTTTTTATATAAAAAGCTCTCTTTCTCACGACTCTAAATTTTCAGTAGAGGATATATGCTTTTTTTTAAGTTTAACCAAGACACCGGAGAACACTTCATCATCATTCGTTATTCTTTGGATTTCGTTTGATTTTTAATTCTCCGCGCTCCTTCTCGCTCCTCCGACGCTACTCGATCATAAGAGATATAAGCGCATGGCCTAACAGCGACGTTCGTATTGCCTCAAGTTTCGTCTTTCTACGCCAAATTTCAGTTTTCTTGGGGACTGGTGACCCCCCTTTGGGAATGTGAACGGATATTTAACCCGTATATGATGTGAGTAAGCTTATATGTTATGTGTATACCGAGTTTCATCGTTCGTTCTAGTTCAATATTTCAGTTTTGTGGGGCTGGTCACCTCCGAATTTGCGTTGACATTGGTAAATTTAAACCCCGTTGACTACATTTTAAATTAAAACCATTATTCCTAAATACCTCATCGAAATTTTCGTTTGTTTCTAGATCCAAATCAATATTCTGCAAGGAGTGAGTTCTTTGGGTAGAAATGGAACAATGTGAAAGTATGAATTTCGTACTCTTAGAGGGTAGTTGGAGGATCCGATTTTCCACACGTCTGAAGTCAATAGTTACCGAATTTTGTTTCTGTGGGAATTCTATGTCCCGCAATTTTGGTCAAATTCAGTCATTTTAATCCGGTCATGGGGATAACCATCTAAGCACTTTACAACCCTAAAAGGCTGTATTATCAAGTTTCGTTGTTCCCTATGTCAATATTTTCAGATTTTGGGTGGTTGAGTACCCCGTCTGGGGCACCACAGTCATTTTACACCCGGAGTCATCTAAGATACAACCTTATAAGAAGGGTGATACCGAGTTTCATCCTTCTCAGATCAAGTATATTCAGTTTTCGTTGTGTGCTTGGTTGCGCCGATATTTAGGTTCAAATCGTACATCTTTATCCCCGGACACATCTAAGATACAACCTAAAAAGGTCATGTTTATATCAAGTTTTCGTTGCTATGTCAATATTTACAGATTTGGGGTGAGTTCCCCGTCTGGGGGCACCCACAGTCATTTTCTATACCACCCGGGTTATCATTAAGATTACATCCTCAGAAATGGTTTGCTAATCCCGAGTTTTCATTCATTCTAGATCAATATTTCAGTTTTGTGGGGCTGCGTCCCCAATTTGGTCAAATCGGCCATTTTACCCCGGATACATCTAAGATACAACCTTAAAAAGGCTGCATATCAAAGTTTCGTTGTCTATGTCATTATTCAGATTTGTGGTGAGTTACCTCCGTCTCGATGCAACCCACAAGTCATTTTTTACACCCGGTCATCTTAACGATTACCAATCACTCAGAAGCGTTTGCATATTACCGAGTTTTCATTCCATCTATGCTCAAACTATTTCAAATTTGGTGGGGCTGGTCCCGAATTTGGTCAAATCGTCATATTTTACCCGGATACATCTAAGATAACACCTCGAAAAAGGCTGCATAATCAAGTTTTCGTTTGTTCTTATGTCAATATTTAATTGTTTTGCGGAAAAAATCCCCATCTTGGGGGATCCTAGACACCCTATACCGTCTTATAACCATCATATGCGAGCTCTACGACCCCCATAACCGATATATAAGCACACCACACATTTGTATACGACTTTTTCATTACCTAACCATGTAGAGTATAGTATTGCGAACTCAGAAAAACTGGCATACGAAGAAGAAACCACTGTGGAAAATAATAACAAAAATAATAATAAATAATAATAATTAATAAATATATAATAATAATAATAATAATATAATAAAATAAAATAATAATAATAATAATAATAATAAATAATAATAATAATAATAATAATAAAACTTCAGAGCTGAGACGGAATCGGCGCGGTGCGGTGCGGACGGGCCGTTGCGGTGCTGGTGCGGGGCGGTGCGGCGTGGACCGGAGCCGTGAGTCGGAGTCGGAAGTCGGAGTCGGAGTCGCAACCCTGCCGGACGGTCGCAAACCTGGGCATGAGTCGGTTGGCTAGGGACACATCCAAAGGGCTATGAGATGACGCAATGAAGCGTGTTGATCTCGATTGTAAAGAAGACACATACGACGCTGGAGGGGAGATGAGAAGGGAAAAGAAGGAAGCGACACAGAAGACATATTTAAAAACAACTCAGAAGTACAGCCATACAGGGCAGTTACTTCTTCGTGTAATAATAATAAATAATAAATAATAATAATAATAATAATAAGAATTAATAATAATATGTAAAAGAAAAAGATGATGTGCTCTCGCGCGATGACGTAATCTCAGCTGCGCTGAGATTACGTCATCACACTCGATCCCAACTCTCGTTAGGCCTAAACTCACTCACACAGATCAAGCAACAAAGGTGTAAGCGCAATATCGGCGTCCAACCCTCGGGCGGTGACCCCCCTCTATATACATCCTACAGACCTGAAAATTACACGGATTTCGTCCTTATCCCATATATAGACTGTATTCCAAGTTTCAGACCTATTACTCTATTCCTACTTTTTGAGAAAAGGCTGGTCGAGCTCAAACTGTAGCAATAAACTACTATACTATTATATATAATATATTATTATATATATATAATATATATTAGTATAGATATATATATATAAAATAATAGATATCAATATATATAATATTAAATATTATAATATAATTTTATATTATAGTATACTTATTTATTAAAGTTAACATTCAAAGTTTAGGAGGGCCATGGCCCCTCCCTAGATTTTCAACCTCACAAAGTTTTCCACAACTAATTTTTTTTAAGATCACACGGCTGAACTGATATAGTATTGGGGGGGGCCCCTACTATATATTATAATATATATAATATATATATATATATATATTAATTATAATACATATATATATATAGTATATATATATATCACGCTATATTATATATATACTATATATATATATATAATATTATATATATATATATAATATCATATATATAGATATATATATATATATATATATATATACTATAATATATATATATATATATAAGTAATATTAGTGGTGAACTGGAACCACTGGCAAATTGCTGAGGCATTTATTTTATTCAAAAAATAGGCAAATTTGGTGGTACCTATAATTTCAACCTTTAATTATCCTACCTGAGCCAAAGCAAGCCCAGTGTCCCGATTCCCTCGATTGTCCGACATCTGATATTCCAGTACTGTTGAAAAGATTGGAGGGGTTGATTGAAGCATGCTGGGTTGTTCCTCTCTCTGTTTCTTCTATATGAACACACTCTGGCATCACCAATTACGACTCATAGGGAAGGACTTGCGAGTGATTGTAGGTGTCTCTTCCTTTAAGTTCCCCCAGTATATAAGCTAAAATGAGTTAAACAGTTTTGTAGTCCTCAACTACGTACTAGCAACGCATAGGCCGCTCGATTAATTATTTCTTTATGAAATGAAACATCTAGTTTCGCACTTATCTTTTTTATGAGAATAGGACACAAAGCCTGCACCGATAAATATAATCTCTTTAGTAAGTGACAAACACACAAAAGGCTTTTTGCAGACTAAATTATCTTTTTTATGGAAATAGGAAACAACAAGTCCTACCTATCAATTATCTTTTTAAATAAAGGGGATTTAAAATTACTTAGGAACTTAAAAATAAATTCCAAAATATAGAAGCACGAGCTTTATTCAATGGAAAAAGTTAGCAGTTTACAAATTCCCTTGTCTAGTTGAGAAGATACTCTCTCTTCTATTAGGCGAAATTCGGTCAGTCACAGCCTTCAGCGCGTTTTTCCACAATTGCCTCTGACTCTTCGCTTAGCGGCGAAAATTTGTGATCCGAAATTCAAGTCGCAGCCTTTTCTTGAAAAGTTTTTAATCTTCTCTAGTGCCGGACGAGCGATTTCTGGAGAGCCACTTCATGAGTGAGATTTTCTTTGAATTCTTAATTAATTGCTCGAGTATTCCACAGAACGGGTTATATATTATTTCACTTCGACGTATCTTAGCTAAAATTTTGCTCGCGCCAATCTTAGCATAAGTACGAACATAAATTAAACATTATTCTTACAACAGTTATAATGGAGGTACTACATATAAGTATCAATTGTGTCCGCTGACACCGCAATCCGCTATCCGCGGAGTGACCATTAAACTATCGCATCAGTGCCGGATCGTGACAATCCTAAAGTAAAACTATATACAAACATTATATATTATATATATATATAATATATATCATCAGTAACATACTAAGATATAACTATATTATATATCATAAGCCTATCATCATACTATATATATATATATATATATACGTACCTAGATATACTTTACGATATATATAGTATATATATCAAACAGGACAGCGCTATACATATATTATTACATAATTACTATACTACTATAATATATATAACAAAATATCATATAGGCGGTATCATACTAATATATATATAGTATAGATAGCTACTACTCACGCGATAAGATATAAAAACACCTATAATATCACGAAACTAATATATATATACTAAAATACGCTATAAATAAACGTATTTGTACATCAATAAATGATCTATAACATATATAGTATATATATAATATATTATCATTATATAATATTATTAGTAATAGACTATACTATGCATGCTAGACATACGCATCGATCAATAAATATATATATTACCCCATGGCGTAGCCTTACAGACCTCACCCACACGCCCCCCGCCAGCACGCAACCCAACCGACAACTGCCAACCGCTGATCGCCACCAACGACCTTGCAGCGACCGCCGGTGCGCGTCGCACTGACTACACACTCTAGTCGCTTCACCATGGTCCGAATCCCCCGACGCAAAGACACTCTTCTGGCGTAAATCGGCAAGCTACGCAAATAGCTCTGACACAATAACCGTCGAGGGCGGACCAAACCACAACCTAGTATCTATTTAGACCCCCAACCACATAAGATGTAAACCGAGGTCGTACAAGCAGGCGGACCCCTTCGCTAACTGCTTCCGTAGTGTAGCCGCCAGAATACCACCTGCTAGATCGCTTGTCCTGCCGCCGCAGAGCGCGAGCATGTAAATGACATCTCCTAACAAAACGAGCCTTCTGCTCCAGTACTCACACCCTCGAGCAACATCTAACGCAGCATACGACTCTTCAAACTACGACCATGCCACAAACAAACTCGAAGCCATAGCACAGACCTCAACCACGATACGAACACCCACCAACGTACCCTGCATACTACATATACTAATATCATAGTACTCTCGATCACGTAACGTGTACTCCGTATTACCTGACATAACCTGACTTCAACATTACCTACCGCTACATTACCGCACCTCCTCACACAACCCTCTAACTAATGAGTTATCACTATACTATATCATATATAATACTCGTAAAAACTGACTACTACTATCTCATTACCTATAATCTATACTATACTATATATATATATATGATTACTAATGATATTTTAACTATATCCTATATACTATATCCCGGACCCCCCCTCTTATATACATATATATATATATATAATATATATACTATATATAGTATAATATATATATTTAGTATTATTATAAATATCTATATAGTATATATATATATAATTTGTGTGGACTGACATCCAGCATCCGCAAAGCGGATGTGACAATTAATCATTCACGCATCACGCGGGATGTTGACATAACAGACCGAATCGCGCATCCGCGGGGATGTTTTGGAAATTCTTACACAATCTGCTCAACCTCACATCCGCATCGCGGATGTCAAAAACTTTGACATCCGATACATCTCACCTATATATATATAATCATTATTATATATAATATATACCTATAATATTATATATATTATATATATAATAATATATATATATAGATATATATATATATATATAGTAAATATTATATATAGTAATAATATATATATTATAATATTCTATACTCTCATCCGCATTAAGTAGAGGTTTTACATCAAAAACCTTATTTCTAAAGCTCAATCTCTCTGTGTCTGCCCCTTTTTTAAACCACGGGTATGTGTAAAGGTAAGCCTTTTATACACGTGTGATTTGCACTACCTTTTAAGATTCCACTTCTCTGCTTATTATATATATATATCATATTAATATATATTATATATATATAATATATATATTATAATATATAATATATTATAGTATATATATATATATATAGTTATATATTATATATAATATAGATATATTATATTATATAATACATATTATATATACTATATAATTACTTTTCGAAAATTCTAATGTATGTAATCGACATCGCGGAGAATCTAGAGCTGTAAGCGCCGTTATGATTTTTGGGTTAGATTTCTTTCAAACGGTTTCAATAGGCTGTAATGAAGTGTCTATGACTGCAGTGTCATTTCCAACAATTATAAGAATGTTAAACTTTGGAATACGACTGGCGTACAAGTTACGCAGAGTGTTCTTTTCTTATAGAGCAAGTATACCATCTTTCCGTCATATGAATCGTGTACTATTACAGCGAGGTTCGAACGCGTCACTCCTTATGATCAGCAGTTAAGATTATTGGTAAACAGCATGCTGGAACTCGATGATTTCGGCTCCTGTTCAACCTCATTTCATTTTCATTTTCAGATTCATGCTGTAACAGTATTTTATTTATCCTTAAGTCTTTCTCTTTATCTAAATCTTCGACAATAAAATATCCGCGCAACCATCCGCAGTTCAAAGCGCGGATGCGGCTGCGGATCTTTAATAATGTGCGGATTGCTCGACGGATGGATGTTAATTTAAATACCCTACCATCAAAATATAATAATTACTAATAAGTATTATATATTTATATATATACTATACCTATATTTATAACCTATTATATACCTTAAATATTATCGGACTACTTTATTATAATGTAATATATACTATATGATATTATTAGTATATAGTACGATACCTTCTTTCGTATATATTATAATATATATTATATAGTATATAACATCTATATATATATATATAATTTATACTATATATACTTATATATATATAGGTAATATATATTATATATATAGTATTTATATTATAATATATTATATATATATAAATTATATATAGTATATATTATATATGGGCGCGTTATGGGGGGCAAGGTAGGGCCATGGCCCCTCCCTAGATTTTCAACCTCACAAAGTTTTCCACAACTAATTTTTTTTAAGATCACATGGACTGAACGATATATATTTTATATAGTGAATATTAATATATTATTATTATATATATATATATATATATATATATATATATACTATAATAATAATATAATATATATATACTCATATTATTACTCAATATATATATGTATTATATATTATATAATATATATATAGTATTTATTAGTATATTATATATATTATTAAAACATATATATATATAATCATAAGCGTATATATATATACATATATATATATATATATATAATAATAATATATATAATATATTAGTGTAACTGAACCACTGCAAATTGCTGAGCATTTATTTAATTTTTTCAAAAAATAGGCAAATTTTGGTACCTATAATTTGAACCTTAATATTTTGTGGCACCAATGATATCGCTATTTCAGGTTGCACTACAGATAACGGCAAACTTTCCGGTTTGCTTAAATTCAGAGTAGAAACTGATTGTTCTTGTGGGAACATTACTGAAATCGATAGGGGTAGAAATCCAAGACCCAGATCAATGTCATGAAAATGAATATATTTGTCTCCTCTCTAAATAATGTGATTCTCGTGATCAAATTGTGAATGAAGTAAACAATTGTGAATATTTCTCCCTTTCTACAGGCAGGACGAGGATCAGCAGACAAAGTATTTCCGGGACAAACAGTATACGATTGGTTTTTCGCTTCGTGGATTACAATTCTACGTGAAGAATTTCTAGGCTTTACTCCTATTTGAAAACTGAAAGCTAAACTATATATAGCTCAATAAGCATATTGTCTTAATTACACGAGATATATACAATTTAAATATGAGTAAGCCATGGTGAACCACCCATTAAACCCAAGTCCAACAAGGGCTTGGGTTTAATGGGTGCTCCACCATGGCTGGCAAAGAAAATGAATCAGAAGTTAAAGAGAGATTTAGTATATAGACAAATTTTATTTCATTGTTCCAATCGTTTAAATTTATAAGTATTAATGACCTAAATGATAAGCTCTCTTAAATATTCGAAACACTGTTGGAATTGTTTAAACAATTATAAAAAATTTTCCTGTGAAGTAGGTACGTCACTAAAGAAATTTGGTTTAGCTAAAATATACCCATTCGTTATGCTAATGAATCTATCTAAACTTGCGTCTGCCAAGTATAAATCAAGTTAGGATAATTATTTTTAGGCCATTTTAGTCAAATAAAATTATCATTAGAAAATCTCTCATCTGATCCAGATGCAACGCAAGCCACACGAACTGCAGCATGTCAGCTTTCATCAGCAGCAGGCAGGAAGTCTACAGGTTCTCATCTGTTTAATAATCATGGAGCCTATATGAAATATATAGTTCATAATTGAAGCCTATATGAGAGAGCGAAAGATTATTCTTCAAAGTTAAGGTAATATAATTGGTTATGAGTGGTTCTATTGTCACACAGATGACAAACTTTTTAAATATTTTTTTAAATAACCGATATAGATATGAGTAAAAAATAGATGCAAGTCTCATTGTTAAAGGAATTTTTTAAAAAAATCTAAGAATTTTTGCGAAGATTTTCAAGCTGCGATGCTGTTCACACAGTATCTAAAAGAATCCTAGCCTCAGGGACATCTCAAAAAAGTTCTTAATTCAGTATTGAGGATTGCTTCAGAGTCTCACTATTTATACCTTTACTTGATTCTCTCATTTCATTTCTGAGTTTCAAATTTTCGAAACACAATACAACATCTACCTTTCTTTGCATTTTGCACCTAGTTAGAAATAAGATATATAAATCTAAAGAATCAGAATATTTTAAAAAAAATTGAAGTATATGCTGAAACTATACATTGACAACCTAATGCATGAGAGCAGAATTCTGGTGTAAGTCGAAGTGTTTAATTCACATTGGGAACAAATAGATGGTCGGAAATGAGTAACAGGCACATTGCTACAAAATTCATTGCACATTCTCCCTGGAGTTGCACAAAGCTATCTCTAATAGTATTATTCTCACAGAGATCTCACCAACTACTTTAACTCATAATGGGAAAGGTCGGTTTAGCACCTTAACAAATAGAGATATAATATAATGTGGTGACTATATATATATAGTAGCAACTATTTTCCAACGATAAGAGATTAAGATAGGGACTATATAGGTTTATCTTACAACATGTGTAAGGGGGGAAACAAGGATATATCTACGTCAAAAACTATCATATATGTGATAGAGAATATTATAACTGATGTTTGGTGGATAGATAGGATATAGAAAGCAAAGAGGAATGATGTATATTAGTCGTAATGCTTAACCTAATGAAAGGTAAATATCGGCTGTGAGAGTATTATAGTAGATATAAACCTCTAGCGTTGTCTTGTGACGTAAGTTCCCTCTAGGTGCATTATATGAGCGATGTATACACTTAATTGTAGCAACATTGATAGAAAGAATTTTATAAATATTGGGCTTATGTTTGGATTAGGTAATAATATTTTGAATTATATGCATTAGGACATTATTTTTAATACCTATGGGATAACCTTGATTTAGATACTAGCGATGCAAGAGATTTGTAAATAGGTAGTAATGAGTAAATAATATAGAGTTATATAAGTTATAATAAGATATAGCAACATAAGATAATGGAATAATAATATATAAATTAGTAATATAGATGAGTTTGAGTGGTGATTTTAGTCTTGAATTAGTGATATGTGAGTATATTAATAAATGTATAATGGATATCTGAGAAAGGGTAAAGATAATGATCGGTAGCTACTATACAATATATGATTACATTAATTGTTATATTCTAGATAAGTAGATAATAAAAGTAGTAATTTAGGATGTTAGCTAGTATATACCTCTATAAGGTTGACTGAAATAACAATATAGACTGATATAAGTGATGAATAGAAGTAGAATAGGTGAACTTTATTGGATAAAATTTATATATAAAGTATGAGTTATTAATATAGATATTCTCAGTATCGTATAGGTGTATAGAACGATAGAGTGAGAATAAACTGTTGTAAGGGCAGATATAGCCCGGTAGTATATATAGAGAGTATAGTAGTATTATTAGGTTATATACCCTAATATATATATAGGCCATTAGTTTGTGAATGGTGAAAGATAATGATACCTTAATTTAGGTATAGATTAAGCATACTAAGTTAATAATATATAAAATATTATGCAAATAGTATATATATAAGTGAGTATATATATATCATGAAGTATTAAATATATATATAATGTGTGTAGCGTTATAAAGTTGATTAAATATTATGGTATATATGATATATGATAGTGGATATATTTGTGATGGTATCGGATGGTCAAAACTTTTGTGTTGTGAGTGGGGGATGTGAGTAATTTAATAATACCTTACGTGGTCGGCGTTGATGAGATCGCGACAGGATGTCAATATTATTTGGAGAATTCGCGGAGGATGGGAGTGTCAAGCAGACAGAGAGTGAGAAGAGTTAATAAGATTTATGGATATTAAGTCATTATAAGTGATGGATTGTAATAATTTAAGAATGTATTGAGGTAGAAGTTTATCTCTATATAGTAGTATATATAATAATAATTGTAATAACATATTTGTTAATTATTATAGTATGAGTATTATTGATATGCTAGGAGTGGTAGGCAGGAGTGGGAAGAGAGGAGATAGGGAGAATTATAGGCCCATTGAGTTAGTACTAGTGGGTGATATTAAAGGCGAGGTTATGGCCATTTAAATGAAGTTTTATGATTCCTAGGAGAGATGCTGTCTGAAGAGGAGTCTTCATACTCGCAGCTTTTATGCGTATTCCGCTGTACCATCTACTTCCCCATCCGTCCACCCATCTGAGAATAAGGGCTGCTAAAAGTTATGCTCTAACTTTGAAGTCATTAATATTACTGATACTCAAAAATTAGTATATAGAGGTTAATAGTAGCTTTCAATTAAATAAGTTTTCTGCCTTTCTCGCAGCCCAGATGACTATTTCTGCAAGATTACTAACAATACAGCTGTTATCAGTTACGAATAAAGTAACAAAGATTTAAAAAATAAAAAATAATAAACTCAATATTCTCTGTATCACTAAAATTGAGAAGGTAGTATGGAATAGTTAGAAACTATATATATATAAATAGTAATAATAGATATATGTATATATAATATATACCTATATATTATATATAGTAATATATGATATATAGTAATATATAGGGCTAGGCCAGACATTATATATTACGTATATAAATATATATATAGTATATATATATATATATATATATATATATGTGCTAAGATCACCTTAGCTATCAAATGATTAATGAGATGTTATTAATCCAATTTGTGGTTGAAATGAGATTGCATTATTTCTTTGAGTTTATTAAATAGACCAAATAATACTGGAAACTTCACAAGTAGATATTTCATAATATGTTTCATTTGACAATGAGAATAATAATAATTGATTGTTAATTTGAATTGTATGTTTTATACATTATTAGTAATTTTGTAACAAGGAAAGAGTGGACGCAACCCCTTCTTCCTCTGGCACATTATCGAGGCCAAGTCCAGATTTCAGCTCTGGCATTTGCATCCTCCGAGTTCTATGCCTAATATTTGAATCTTGAGCACGCCTTACCCCAAATGGGGCTGAATGGGTGTCATTTCTAACAGTTTTATACAAGAGCTCGCTTGAAATAATGTTAAAGAATGGTACATAGATACACATGGGAAATATAATGTCCGTTTCCTTACACACAGGTGTACAGGATTTTAGGCACACATGCTCGTGCTTACAAGCTTTGCATTTAATGACTTATGAATATTATCAGTTCACATTGGTAATCTCGGAGTCTAAAGAGATATGAAAGCCTTAATTAGTTTTGACAAATAATTATCACTTTCATATATCTTTTTACCCAACCTTCTGGGAGGAGTCAGAAAGAAAGCATGCAAGAGGAGAAGATAAAGAAAGGCCAGAACACTAATTTCACAGTAAAAGGCGAAAATTTTACAAACATTAGACTCGTATAAGAATGACATTTAAATAAATACTATGTATTTGTCGTCAAATTTAAGACAACATACCAATATTTTCCAATTTTCCTCTAACTCACTTTTCGGTTCTGGGTGTTCTCATTTTTATGACTCCGGTCATCATCCAGGTTTCTAAACGCAAAATCAACGGTTCTTTTCTTCATTTTCGTCGGCCAAGCCTTGCCGGTAGCTATATAGCATTATTAATGGCCCTTTCTTAAATAAATTAAATAAATACTAATCCTGTTTTCAAATTTCCTTCGATGGCGAAAGTCGATAAAAAATGATATTCATTTATTTTCTTCATCAATGCAGTTATTTGTTCATTTGGTCTATTTATTTTCAATCTTTCTTTTTCTCCCTTTTTGAAGGTTAACTGTTTTGAGAGCCCTTTTGACCGTGGCGGGATTTGTACGAACTCATCACCATGGTTACAGAGAGAAGATTGTAGTTTTTGTTTTTCTTGACCAGCTTTCTGGAGGGTTTTTCAAGCGCGGTTGCTTACTTTTTTTTTCTTTTTGATGATATTTCACCGTTTCTTCCATTTATTGTATCTTTTTATTTATTTTTAATTTTATAAGAAATATAGATAGTTGAAAGTTATTTGAAATGGGAAGAAATTACTAGAATCTACTACCCCGATTTGCGCTAGAATATTATTGAGATTTTTATGTTAGACAATTTTAGAAACCTATTGTAATCTATGGGACTTTACAGTAATTTACTATACCTTTGGCTAGGTAAATCTATTATATTTAAAGATATTCTATTTTTCTCTATAAAAGTTCATCTTCAGCGTTGGGAATAAAATCTTTAATACACTATCATTTTTGATTTCTAATTGATGAAATCTTCAGGATACTACGATTGATGACGCAAGTCGTGGTACCAATTATGATCTCCGTTCTGGAACTTGTATAAATTGTTCCGAATGTTATCAATAAGCATAATTTTTACTTCAATCAAGCACCAATTACTTAGCAAAGAAAATAATGTAAATTTTTATAAAGATTAATATTGATCACGTGCAATAGAAATATTTTTAGCTTATATTGTTTAATTACTTTATTGATGAAATGTATTATATATCAAAACACGGTTGGCAACCTCGGCAGATAGCTTTTGGTGTGAAAACATCTTAAATTTTGACTCCCACTCAAAGCGTTGTCAGACAATCGTGGCGCGAAACGCCATCTGCTGTTGATCTTTACATTGTTTACAACTATGAGCGGAAGTTTTGTTTACATCGAGGGTTTCTGCACCTGTCATACTATTCCACCTATATCGAGACAATATTTGAAATATTAAAGATATGTAACACAGGCTATTCATATATAAAAGCCGGAATAATCCACTAAGGCGTGGTGATTTTGGACAGGATACTATAATTCAGTTTATCTCGCATAATAATGTACTGTAGTTGAAGACGATTCTTTTCAGAGTTATTGAAAGCAGCCACATCTACAAAGTTTTCCTTCCCGAGAACAGTCGTTCAGGCTCAATTCTTGAGCGCATGCGCGCTCGGTCAGGGTTGAAATTTAAAATTTACGGTAGAGGGTCTTTGAGTTGCCTGTTTTCTCAATCTTCAATAAACGTATCAATTGAAACATTTGAAATTTTCTTATCACAGTAAGTTACCCTGTTGAAAATGTATATTTATGAGCATGCAATACAAAAAATAAAGAGGATAAAATATTATACATCAATGTTCAATAATCGAAGATTGACCCATGATGTTATTTCTTTACAATCTATTTTATAGTTGTGAGATTCCGATCTTTAAAATTAATCTTAAACACGTATATAATTTGACGTTAGTGAAAAAGCTGCAGTGTACAATATACTTGAGGATTTTACATTTTTTTTCATTTTATCCTATCTTTTATCATATTTTATTTTATTTATTATTTATACCAATGTTTAGATAGTCGCAATATTATTATTATATTATTATTTATGTGACGTCATTGATTGATATATTATATTATTATTTATTGATTATTTATTGTATTATTATATATTATTATATTTATAGTTATTATTAAGTCAGTTAGATGGAAGTAGTAGTAGTAGTTAGTAGTATGTGTGTACAAAGTGAAGTGATGTAAGTAGATGTTATTATGTTTATTGTTTAAGTTATATACGTGAGACATGGAAGTGGTTCATAGTTATATATATTAATACGATTAATTCACAATTAATAAGAGCAGGCGTTTGATAACTTGCCTCTCATTTCCGCGGGACAGCTTGCTTAACAAGCGCTATCGTGCGAGTTTTATCAATGTACGTAAATTGATGTGTTTTTGCTATCATGTGTAGATTTTGGTAAACATAGGTTGGTACTTCATGCGAGGAATATTCTGTAGACTAATAACGCGTATTGTAGTGGTTTCTTTATGAGATGCTATTTCGCATTTTTATAGAATTCCGCGACTACTTTTTGAAGCCGTATTTACATTATTCACTAGGCAGATATTCTCGTTTCATTCCTTTCTTGTGACGTCCGAATTGAATTGCTTTGAGTCTTTGGAGGCAAATAGGACATTTTTGTGAATTTATATATTATATCAGTTGTTTACGTATGGCATTTTTGTACTTACAGGGAGTATGCTTGTGATAGAGATCAATATAGTGGTATCGGGAGAACTGGGGCCATTAGTCTTATTTTGTCTGAGTCACTTTTTATTTTATAAATTCTAAAAAGGATGTTTATTGCTTTGATCCAGTTGGTAATATCGGCTTCATCAAAGCTTGGTATTTTAATTGGACAAACAATCCTGACTTGAGTTTGGCGCGCTGGTGTTTGCGTCGCTGGGTTGGGAGGCGTGGCCTTCTTTGAGCGGGAAGGTTGGCTGCTTAAGCCATTGGGGGATTTGTTGTTTCTTTTTCTTTTTTGAAAGGTGGCCCTTTTCCGTTTTATTTTTAAGCAAGGTTTAAATTTCATTCCCGCCATGCTGAGCTTTTTGGGACAAAGAAATGTTTGTTTAGGAAATGGTTGAAGGTCGTTTGGTACTTTGTAAGTTTTACGACGCTTTGGGTATTTTGATTTGTCTGTTGGTGGCAGTTTCGGACTTTTTGCTTCTGCTGGTGCTAATTTTTATGTAACGACTTAGTAGTTTTTTATATTTTTTTAACACAGAATTTTACTCTTCACGTTCACATAAAATATGATTTTCAACACAAGTTTTATTACACAGTTTATTTATAGACACAAAACCACAGTTTGATTAAGCGCACCATTTATTTTAGTTTCATAAGCACAGATTTTTTTTTGTCAACAAATTTTTGATTACACCGGCAATTTTTCACTGTATCTGACTCCAAATCAGGGGGTTTCTAATTAGTCACTTTTAGGGGGCACCAGAGATATATCAGCTAAGATCACCTTAGCTATCAAATGATTAATGAGATGTTACTAATCCAATTTGTGGTTGAAATGAGATTGCATTATTTCTTTGAGTTTATTAAATAGATCAAATAATACTGGAAACTTCACAAGTAGATATTTCATAATATGTTTCATTTGACAATGAGAACAATAATAAATGATTGTTAATTAGGAGTATATAATTTAAACATGATTGTTAATAATCAGGTATTAAGGAAGGAGTGCACGCAGCACTTCCTTCGCTGGCGCTATGTCGTGGCCAAGTCCAAATTTCAGCTCTGGCATTTGCAGTGGCTGCTCTAGGGCAGGGCGCCCTGGGCAATCGCCCTGGGCCACGCGCCTTAAAGGGGCCCCACGCCTTAAAGGGACCTCGCACGCATGCAGAGGCTAACAGATTTAACGCCCCATATCGCATGAGCTGCGCAATATATATATATATATATATATATATATATATATATATAATATAAATATATATAATATTATCTATAACAATATATATAATCTAATACTATATATATATATATATATATATATATATATATATATATATATATATATATATATATATATATATATATATATATATATATATATATATATATATATAAATATATATGATTCGAACGTCGTCGAGTGTGGAAGCAGTGGAAACCAGAGGGGATGCGAGAAAGAGAAGGGTCAGAAGAGAGATTTTTTTAAAGAAGAAGGAGTCTGTAAAGACTAACTGGAAAGAAGAACGAAATCTGAAGACTCTACTCAAGAAGTATTCAGATCATTTTTTCAGGAGAGAGGATGCTTATGATTCAAAGTAACTCTAGCTACTTAAAAGGAAAAATATATTTTTACGATTAGAAATTTTAACAATGCAAAATTTTATACATTTAAATTAATTTCATTTGAAATCTAGGTTGGAGGAGCTACAAAATTTTCAACTTTATTTCTTTTGATAGTTTTGGAATATTAAATATAAAATATAATAAAAGAGAAGAAATTTAAAATATTAATTTGTAGCAGGTGAAGCTGATTTCTGGAAACAGTCGAGTCATATGAAGATTATTATCTTCCTCTGGTGGCAAGGGGCTGAAAACCCCCTTCTACCATAATGCTCTTTTCGTGAATGGTGGTGATAGTTGTAAATAATTATCACCACCAAAATTACCTTGCAACCATGCAGAAAATTATGATATGTGTAAATAAATATATATATATATATATATATATATATATATATATATATATATATTATGTATATATATAAAAAAAATATATATATATATATATATATATATATATATATATATATATATATATATATATTATATATATATATATATATTTTATTCTTTTTTTTTTTTTTCTACCTCTTTTTCCCCAAGATTGGGGTAAGGTGCTTAACATGGATTGTAAAAGGAACATCAGTAGAAGAATATGACAAAAGTCGAAAGAAAGCCACCAAAATTACCCCTCTGTACCATTAATTAGTGAGAACTCGTCAAAGACAGAAAATCCACCCTAGAGCTTCACGGGACCGCGATGGACCCTCACTATGGTAAATCGTCAATGTAAGGGTTCATCCCTTGGCCCAGGTGGGCCACAACCACGCCCCCTCTCAAAACCCCGCCATTCACTCCTTTATATGCACCTTTATTCTGGCCTCTGCCAAACTACATTGCTCTCCTTCAGACATTCGTTCACAGACACAATCCACTTTTTCTTCGGGTCTCCCAGCCGGTTTGGTTCCAGCACACCCGCCACTATACATCGCTAAACAACCGACTAATCATTCATCCTTTCAACATTAATAAACCATCTCAACATACTTTCATTTATTCTCTCATTTACCCCTTTCTTCACACCACACAACTCTCTAATACGTTCATTCCTCATTTTATCAATTCTTCTCACACCTAGCATGCCCCCTAAGATTGTCACTGAACACATTGAACTTTAGATCTATACTTCTTTTATTCCAGACCATAGTCTCACTACTATACAATAACACAGGTAACAACATACCCTCATGTAAGACCCTAGCGCAACTCAAGACTTAAGTCCCTTTACATTCACTAAACGATTTAATTGCACCAGCAACCTTCCTTCCATTCACAAACTTTACTACAACACTCTGCATCATCCGTTCCCTATTATCCAACACATACCCTAAATATATAAACTCAGAACACTTGTTTTCAGCTGCTCACCAATCAACATACTTCACACTGGAGGACTGTCCTCATCACAACCATAACCTTACTCTTATCTAACGTTTACTTTCAAACCCCTCCTTTTACACACTCTGGCAAATCTCTATCTAGCAATCCTCTCAAACTCTCTTCAGATCGCCACACAAAACCAAACCACATATAATAGTTAGGGCACCCTCCACTCATCACTCCATTCTCCATCATTCTAACACCATTTCCTGCCACCTCCCCACCTCAAATTCTTTCATAACCCCATCCAGATACAATTGAATAACCAAGGAACATAACACAACCCTACCTCACTCGCTTTTAATACTAAACCAATCACCTTTGACCACCATTTATTCTTACACACGCTCACTATCGTCATACATACTTTTGATTCAATTCAAGAAGCCTACCACCAACACCATATATCACTACCACCTGCCATAGAGTCCCTATTACCCTATTCATACGCCTGTTGCAAATCCATAAAACCTAGATACAATTTATAATATAATATATATATATATATATATATATAATATTATATATATAT
>JABUQX010083288.1:37500-45774 GCA_015478945.1 Trachelipus rathkii | reverse complement strand
TGTTTGATAAACTGGTTTGTGATAGTATAGAGAAGTTTGTATTAATAATATATATGAGAGTGAGCAGTGATCATGGGTCGTGAACAATGGTCACATTAATAGCAGAAATATATAAGCAGTGGGAAATCAACAAAAGAGAATTAAGGCTAGCGGTGAAAAAAGTAAAGTAATAAACCTTTACGGTGTTTCAGTTTGAATGTGCTGTACGATTTATTAATTTGACGTTAGGGTTGCTTCCTAACGTATAATAGCGGCGTTCTATAACGTTCTGAGCTAACATTAAATACATTTTGAGTAACTGTAACAAAAGTGACGAATATGAAGAGTGTGGTATTATAATTTTGTCCTTATGATTTATACACGTATGGATCGACTATAACACTTTGTAATAAAAGTATAACGATTAATTTAATATGAGACTAATTGAGTAGCAACTAATACGTAACAGATGGGAATAAGTACTTATAAATAGTTTGGATATTGGTGATCGTTTTAAACGGCAGTGCAAAATTATATAGGTTTTAATTTATCAGCCTTCTAGGGAAGCGTTGGATATAGAGGGGATGGGAAGGGTACCAAATTTAGGGGAATCACATAAAAGAATCCATATAATGAAATATATATATAAATAGATCATATGAGTGGTAACAACTCTATAGAATGCGAATAGTGACAGTATACAACTACAAAATTACCTATATCCATAGGGCTACTATAGCCTTATTGAGCGCTAATTTTTAGCTAACGCTATACCTTATATATTAAACTCACTATGAAAACTAACATATTTGAGCTTGTTATAAAATGTCCCTCCATCTATATATCAAACCACATTTTACTAAAAAAGATTAATGTATATATATATATATATTTAATATATATATAAACTGGCCGAACAAATCCTATTTCTATAATCACCGCATCAAAATTATTCATTTGTGAGAATTACCCCTTATTCTACTACTACGTGGACATTAACTCATATAAAGCCACTCACATTGAAATCACTAGTCACTTTAAATTTATATACTAAAACTTACTCTCATTAATACTTCAATATATCAGTTAGTAAAATCTACAAATTCAACATAACCTCAACATTTTGTGTAAATCCCTATACAATTTGACCCGAGATTAAAACTTTCTTCTAGAATATGCGACTAGAGGTCCTTTATATAAGCCTAACAGCTGCTCATTATACTTGTAACTTTGTCTCAGAAAAGTTTTACTTCCCATGGTGTAATTAATGCGTGGCATGTGTTGTTTTGTTATAGTCTCACCTAGCTATGTATAAATTTAATATATTGGAGTGTAGATTGTATTAGTTATTCACTCTCTAAATGGTGAGTAATTTAAAACCTCATTAAATAATATAATGAGTAATTACCCTCTTATAAATAATAATAATTAAAATCTTTTAATTTTTAAACATGTATTCATTTTACGTGTATATAAAATTTATAATTCATGTTTTATGTGTTCTCATTGAAGAATTATCAGTTAATCGTATGTGCTTGGTCACTCACTTATTTTATTTATTATATGTTATATTATAATTTTAAATGACGTTTATAATTAAATTTTAAATAAATGAATGAATATGTTAATTTTTTTAAAACTATAGTTAAAGTTTTTATTTTATATTTTAATATTTTTTGTTTATGTTTTCTATTTCTATAAATTTAATCATTTGTAGCCTGATGTGGGAACTGATAGTTAATCACCAAATCGATGTATAATTTATTGTCTACTAATTATAGTTTTTCAATGCGTACTGCTGTGAGACACTTCCAGTGCTGCTTTTATTTACTCAAATATATATTATATATCATATATATATATATTAATATACTATATATATATATATATTATATATATTATATATATATATAATTATAATATATATATTAATCAAATATATTCATATATATATTATTAATAATATATATAATAATAATACTATATATATTAATCCATTAATATAAATATATATATTATATTACTAATATACTGCTAAGACGCTCAGAAACTATCCATACGACATAAGAGTTCAGGAACACATTTGTTGTTAAACACAAAACGGTAAGACGAGCACACTAAATATCGGGAGTTGTCTAACGAGTGAGAAAACGTTCGCTATCATGGATAATATATCACATCTTATAAAAATCATTTATTTGTTTCAGCAAGTAATGAATTACACTCGAAAGAGACCTAGTTATTAAATATCTAACTATTAAAAAAAAAAATTTATTTTAATTATCTAATAATATTATTATATTTATATTATTACATTTTACATCTTAAATATTACAATATTAAATATAATAATTCATATTAAACAAACGAAAATAATATAGTATATATAAATTAATGTACTCTAGTAAATTAGACCTTTATATATCTATAAGATATATATAAAATCACACTAATAAGCTAATTTAGTCTCTAGAAGAGAGATATTTGAATGACCAAAAATCACCCTTGTTTTTTTATATTATAATAATTATTATGAGTAAATAAATATTATTATTATTATTTCTTTTAATTATTATATATTATATATCTTATTTAGGCGTATAATATAAATATAAGCTTGAAAAATACGTATATAATAATATAATATTATAGGCCTGAACGGAGGGACCTATATATACCTAGTATAGTCCCCTCATAATATATATATATATAACGGTTGGTGTAACGTTTATAGCAGAGTATCTATGTAAGATTCGATTGTATATGCAAATTAAGTCGAACGTCTGTAATATATCTTTTCTCGTGGAGGCAGGGAATTTCCCAAATTTTTATATATTGCTATGTGTGTGAGTAATACAATCTATGCGATTTCGGTTTAAAATATTTATTCAGTAGTTTTTTATGTCCGTGATAAATAATATATAAAAAAAATTATTAAATATTTTAATCTATCTTGCTTTTGAATGATTTTTGATCTGCTTATATATATTGAGTGTTTCACTACGTGTTTCAAATGTTTAATCAAAATGTTTTGCGTAGCTCCAGTTTTAACCGAATCGAGATATGGCGGAGTTTTGCGACATGCGTCTATCGATCCTCAAATACTATCCGAAATAGGTGTGTGGTCTGGGAATTTAATTAATATCATTTATTTATTTTATGATTTATATTTATTATTTATTTTTTATTTCATTATTTATTTACTTATATTTATTTATATCTATTAATTTTTATATACCCTAAAACGCGAATTTTTTTTTAAACATATTTACTTTTTTTTAAATAAATATTAACGCCTTGATTTATTTATATAATTTTTTATTTAATATTTTATTTGTTATATTGACAATTTCTACCATTCACGTATGTTCCTCGGTTGATTGATATTTGGCCTATTATTCACGATCGAACAAATTAAACTAATGTCTCATTCTAGAATATTAATATATAAAATGAGATTTATTATTATTTATCGTATTATATAGTGTAATAATATATACTGTTATAATTAGTTTTTACCCTCTACTAGTTTAATCATTTAGCCTTGATAATAACTTTTCGAGTAGAATGTCATGTACTACTATAAAATATATATATATATAATATATATATATTATATAATTATATATATATATAATATATATTATTATAAAAGTATATATAACCTTATACCTCATGAGAGTACTATTAATATATAAGTATATAATTATAACCTTAATTAAATAATTATATAATTATATATATATATATATATTATATCATTAATTAATCAATATTTAAATTAAATATATTAATTATATAATAATTTATGGTATAACTATACCTTAAATAGTTTAATATAAATAATTAATATAAGTCCCTAACTAGATATTATTATCAACTTTATCTAAATATAAATAGGTCTCGTTTATTAAATAAGCTTGCTATCATAAATGCACGGTTGTTCGTTGATATTGGTCTCGTTCTAATTGTTCTATAAGGTAGCTTAAAATCACAACTAAGTAGCACATAATCAAATGAGATTTCAAGAAGAATTAAGAATTATTTAATATTAATCTAACTATATGTTTATATATCTCACCCAACTAGCTAAGTAGTGAGTGTGGATGAATTGGCAATATCCCTGCGAATAGTAACTCACAGTATGAATTAACTTGAACACTAAAACTCGAGTACGAGATTACGTCATTGAGATTATTAATAAATGTTGTCATATACATTGGTTTACTGCACCATTCCATCTGCAATATGTATTATTTATTTGAAATTATATCTTATAGTTTCAATTATCATATGCTAAATAGAGTCACTATTCTTATTTATTATTTATTATTGATGATTATAATTAATTATTTTACATATATTAATTTATATATTATATATTTTATTAATTTATTCACTTATCTTATTGTAGTTAATTGTTTGATATTCATATTATTAATATTAATAAATTTATATATGATAAATTACATTAATGAATTCAATTGAATGAATTATTATTGATAAATTATTATACCTAAATCTGTTTTAATTATTTAAATATATCATAAACAATAATTTATTTATAAAATATTTCAGCTTTTATTATCTATTATAATTATTGGGGTTATTTTCACCCTGATAAATTAAATTTTCAGCATAATAGTACTATAATTAATGCAATTTGGGTCCTTTAACAGTTTTTACATATGAGCCAGCTGGGAAGACGTGGTTGCTTTTTATGAGTGGAGTGGCACAATAAAAATGGTAGATTATCCATTTCTCGTATAGTATCGCAGGTTAAAGAGAACATTGATATCTCATTTTTATCACCTACTCAATTCTATAAGGAGGTGCGTGAAGTTGTTATTTTTTAAGTCTAAACTTATATCCTTCTCTTTTCGCCCATATTTCGTAGGTCCAAATAATTCCCTGGTTGGGCTTTCTGATGATATTAGGAATTCGAGGGTGGTTCACACACATGGCAGCTCGCGAGGTACGCGATTGGCAGCGAAAGCATCGAGAGGGATTACCATTAATCATCGATTTTTTCCTCATAAAATCTTTACGTTATGAGATATGGAATGATATTGGAGAATTGGGGGAGTTAGGAAGTAACACAGAAATCTATAAAAATAGATGGCTCCCTTTAACTCACCATATACGAGATCTATTATTATTTTAAAAAACGTAAAAAATTCATTTTAGTACTATAGTAAAAACAAATTACATATATGGAATATAAAAAGTACTCTTTTATATATATGATAACATACTCACCTCTGAAATTTATACACTAACAATATATAATCATTTACTAAATAAATTCTACTAGTAATAATTCATATAAAGTCTCAAGTTGAACTCACTTATTCACTAGTATACCTTGAAATACCTCATAAAAATGTGAGGTTATTAAGGGACTGGTGACCATATATACGTATATACTCACTTCTTTAATTTTTGAGCAATTCTTATCAGCTACAATGTTGTCATTGATCAAATCATGGTACACCTAACACAACCTAACTAACTCAACTTGCTTTCACAAATAATTATTAAATTATACGTAATAAAAATTATTATAATATAATATATATATTCAATAATATAGAACATAATAAAATATTACAGTATATTAGATATAATCACTTGAATATTACATAATTATAATATATTCATTATAATATATATTGAGTGGATATATTATATATAGTATTAGTATTATATATGCCATAGGAGTGCATACTAATTATTATACAATAATTAATATATTTAATTCAATACTAGCTCTATATTCTTATTATTAATTCCTAAACTACTATATAATATTATATATCATTATATATGACTTATTATACATATATATAAACATATATATATTAATATACTATTATATAATATTAAATAATTATACTTAATTTTTATATAGTACGCACCCCCTTCCACATACTTATCTGAGGGCGAGATTAAACAATATATTAATGAACGTGTATATACGAGTTCCGTAACTTCCGTAGTAAATGATAAATTAGCTAGTACCAGGATCACATCTATTATGATTCGACTAAGTAATTATAACCCTATAAGTATTTGGAAAGTATATAGAGTATAACACGGTAAATCACTAGGTATACTAGGGCGTATAATTACTAATACTATATGATAAACACGATATATACTTTTAATTGAAATTGGGGTCTAAATATACTATTAAGCACTCATTTAATAGAAGCTTTAGACTCGAGATAAAGCAAATAAATGTTTGCAAGGTCTTGATGGTTATAACATAGTTGGAATTTAGAGAACCATATGGGTTTTAAATATGCTTATCAAATTCTTCTGAAGACGGAGGCAATATCGCAGCAAGAGAGACTCGCCAAACTATTATAATATTACTACTACGTAATATAAATAGATAAGATTATCAAAATGTAATTCGTCTATTATTACACTGTATAAGACGTGTAAGGATAGGAAAAGTACGCTACGAGTATGTTTTGTTCGCACAAGAGAGAGTTCAGATCTTAAGTATAGGTCGAGTTGAATGGTATAGTAATTAATATAACAGGTAACACATAGGAAAATGTTATGATCACTATGCGTTATCAGAGAAACAGTAATGTTTATATTGAGATATGAGTGAAGACCTTATGCAGCGAGATATTACGAGTATGGCAGGCTGAGTGCAGGACCAAGAATAATGGAGCCTTGCGTTTCAAAGGAATTGAAGGTACGCTTGGGAATATAAGAAGGGAGGCAAGGGATACAAATATTCTCTGTTTTGAGTTTAGAGAATCACTGGGTCTTACTCGAGTTGATGAGTCGATGTGATTGGTAGAGGAGAGAGAAGATAAGGCGAGAGTGGGATCATCCACGATTGATATATGGTGTGAAATATTAATATAATAATTCCTTTATTGGACGGCGGAGTGACGATCGTAGACATCAATGAATTATTTCGTCAAGATTTATACATCTGAGGATGTGATCATCATATCAAAAGAATGTAATGGAAATCGTGTTGATGAGGATATCAGCGTTTCCACGACAAGAAATATTACAGACTGTAAAAGCAACGGTATACAAATTTGTAAAGAGCAACTGATAATGATGAAGAAAATTGGCCAACAAGCATACCTGGAAGGCCCATTAGCTGGCATTTAACCTGACTGAAAATAAGTAATATTATGTATGCCGTATTGATCAATTAACTGTTTAAAAGGAAGAAATTATAACTACCACTATAATCTAACTTCAGAGAGGGTATTATAATAAAGATAGCGAATGACTCTGCCGAAGCGGTCTCTGGTCTATAATTAGGATTGATATGAATATGTGTTGCTCTCTGGTGTTTGAGGTCGAGATTGAAAAATTTGTGTCTTTGCTCTATATAATAGGTGTTATGGTAAATAGAGCTCTACCCAATTGTTATATCCATCAGAGTATTCTATCTTGCGATGATGCGAGATATAGCCATGTAAGAATAGCCATATTATATAGTTCGCTCAAGTACCATCATGTCTTCTAAAGTAACCAAGATTTTTCGTGTAACTCACTGAAAACTATTTGCGATGCTTTCATTTTATTGTTTATACTATCATAGGGCGATGCATTCTTACACACCCTATTGCTACAAGAAGATATACACCTGAGAAAGATGCAATCATCTAAATCATAGTATTGCGAAGAGTAGTGGTTGTACGCACACAAGACTACATACTCATTTAGCTAATAGGAGACAGTGAGAGTATGTAGAACTCTAGGTATAGAGTTTGAGAATATGTTGTGATATGTGTTCAGAAATCATATAGGGTGATCATAAGTACTGTATTTGAGTTATGTGTACGTTGATAGAAAGCCTGATAGTTACACACACGACTTCAGACATACAAAATCAGAAATACCTCATAGTATAGGTATATTATAAGCAAAAGTAAAAAAGGAGGTATCATCAGGCAGAAAAGAAAAGTAGCTTCACATAATTAATTATTTACTCCACGCAAAGAATATCGAAGAAGTACCATAATTCACTCTCAGATACGGTTACGCTTAATATATCTAATGCTCAGTATAATATTATCTCAAAGGGTAAATTGAACGAGAAGAAATGAGACAACTTTCTCCCTGCCACTCTTTTGATTAACGAGTTACCCTTATTTGGAGTGATTCATCGCTGAGAGTTGTATTCAAGCACGACTCCTTCAATCTTGGTAATCATGTATTCTCTAATAAATAAATTTTTTTATGATTGTTTCATTTTAATAAGTTTATAAATACAAAGTAAAATAAATAAATAGCCATAAATTCATGTCT
>JABUQX010083288.1:17500-22500 GCA_015478945.1 Trachelipus rathkii | reverse complement strand
ATAATAATAATAATAATAATAATAATAATAATAATAATAATAATAATAATAATAATATCGACATTAATAAAGAAAACTGTCTTTATAAATTGAGAAAAATTAAGTAAAAATATATATATATATATATATATATATATATATATATATATATATATATATATATATATATATATATATATATATATATATATATATATATATATATAATAATAAATATATATATATTTATATATAATATATATATATATATATATATATATATATATATATATATATATATATATATATATATATATATATATATATATATATATATATATATATATATATATATATATATATATATATATATATATATATATATATTCTAAGTTTTTTTAAATAATACAGTGAGAAAAAAAAAAATTCAAAATGGCAACCATACAGAACCTCTGTCTCAACTTCGATCTGGCATCGATCATGAAGCTTTTGGCGGTGAGCGTAAAATTTATTTAAAATATCCATAAAAATATTTTATTTCGTTCTGAACCAGTGATGATTTAATTACTTAATGTTAGTGCTGGTTATATGCTGTAAAATATTTGAAGTAATGATTTTATTAAAATGGAATTTACTTGAATATTCCAGATAAGACCATTCCATTCGATAATGCCCGAGGGTGCCCGTGGAGGTCGAAGTTATGATAGAAACGGAGGTAATCAAGCGAATGTTGATGTGCGAATGTCCAATCGTCGTATTTTAACTGCTCGTAGACGCTCACGTGAAAGAGGTGATTCATCGAATGTTAGCGATGATGATAATGACGATCTCATTGAGGCTGTGGTGAAGTACGAATCTGCGGAAGGTGAAAGACATCGGGGTGGAGAGAGATGTGACTCTGTACAAAGGGGCAAGGTAAGCTTCTATACACGTATACTTACATACTGTTTCACATATATATATATATATATATATATATATATATATATATATATATATATATATATATATATATATATATATATATATATATATATATATATATATATATATATATATATATATATATATATATATATATATATATATATATATATATATATATGTGTCACTCTCACAGAGACACACGCACACGACGATACAAAATATATTTTGACGACGAAGACGAATCCGATCTCGTTAAAGCGGTAATGGACGCCGAGAGGGTTTCAGTTATGAGACATGATGACTTCAGTGATGATGACGAAGACGGTCTCGTGGATCTCGTGTTGGCTCAAGAGAGAGCTCACAGCAGCGGCGTTAGTGCAGGGATTGACCCAAATCCGCAGGGCAGTAATATTGGTGAGTTTCTATACAGTGTTTTATTTCATACTCAGTTGTAAATATATATATATATATATATATATATATATATATATATATATATATATATATATATATATATATATATATATATATATATATATATATATATATATATATATATAAATATAAAAAATATATTTATATATACTCATATATATATATATATATATATATATATATCGTCTCTCTACAGCGTGCAGAGCTCCGAAATACCCTAGACAGACTTATTAATGAAAATAATAATGCTGAAGGCGATGATATTTTTCTTGCTGCAGTCTTGGATCTGGAAAGAAAATTAGGTATGAATCGCGAGATGTCTACCACCCTCATGGAATCAAAAGCCAAGGTAAGACTACATTGACACTTGAATTATTATAGCCATCAGTATGGCTGTATTGTGTAATGTAAGGTTGTAATATTAATGTAAGGATGTAATATAAAAGCGAAATATTTCACACACACACACACACACACACACACACACACACACACACACACACACACACACACACACACACACACACACCTATATATATATATATATATATATATATATATATATATATATATATATATATATATATATATATATATATATATATATATATATATATATATATATATATCATTCTCTCTTAACAGAAGGCTGTCTATGGTGATGATACATGGCTCAGCGATGCTGAAATTCTAAGA
The DNA here is from genome assembly GCA_015478945.1 of Trachelipus rathkii. Taxonomy (NCBI): domain Eukaryota; kingdom Metazoa; phylum Arthropoda; class Malacostraca; order Isopoda; family Trachelipodidae; genus Trachelipus; species Trachelipus rathkii. The sequence continues at coordinate 20,463 of JABUQX010083288.1, read as the reverse complement.
GCCACCACGACACACGAGGAGGCTTGTGGCTCTACAGGAACTCACCCACGTAAACGGCGCGCTGTTGATGTAGAAGGCAACCCTGTCCCTATGTCAGGAGGTGGGATTAGTGGTGACCGCGATGGTGATGTAGAGATGCGTGATGATCAAGCCATGTGTCGCCCCCTACCCACCTCAGGGGCGGATATTTCCCCCAAAACCTCTTCGGTATGCATTCTGGTTGTTGTGTGTGTGTGTGTGTGTGATGATAATATTAATATTCAATAATCTAATGTCTAATGTGTGTAATATTCTTCAATATTATGTGTTTGTGTGTGTGTGTAGTGTGTAATATTATTATTATTATTATTATTATTATTATTATTATTATTATTATTATTATTATTATTATTATTATTATTATTATTATTATTATTATTATTATTATTATTATTATTATTATTATTATTATTATTATTATTATTATTATTATTATTATTATTACCAATATCGACTAAAAATCTTTTCAAAATTTAAAAATAATCAGGATTTGTTTACTAATAACATTTTTATTATTATTATTATTATTATTATTATTATTATTATTATTATTATTATTATTATTATTATTATTATTATTATTATTATTATTATTATTTGATTTAAGTTGTTCAAAGTAATTATGTTCTTCTTGTTCTCGGCAGGGTGTTGATAGTCGTCTGCCTTGTAAAAATGAACGTCCACAGCGGAGTAATGCAAGGCGTGATGAAGATTCAACTTCGGGTGATGATACACCCCCTACCCCTTCCTCCCTCTCTACTGGAAAGAATATTCCCCCTACGAACTCGACGGTGAGTTTACATTGTGTTTTTCCATATGTGAGAAATATTATTATTATTATTATTATTATTATTATTATCATTATTATTACTACTGTTAATATCTGCTAGAAATTATTATTATTATTATTATTATCATTATTATTACTACTGTTAATATCTGATAGAAATTATTATTATTATTATTATTTTTATTATTATTATTATTATTATTATTATTATTATTATTATTATTATTATTATTATTATTATTATTATTATTATTATTATTATTATTATTATTATTATTATTATTAAAAATACTTATATCCTCTCTCTCTCTCTCTTGTCGTCTACAGAGTGTGAGGACCTCAGAGTCTATAAAAAGTAACCGCTCAGCTCGAGCTGTTGATGATGGTGCTGTAGCAGGACCTTCAAGGGAGCCTGAACCTCTCCCATTCACTGCAGACTTGCTTAATGTCACTAGCATCGCATCTACGAGGAATTCAGGCATAATCGACACCCACCGCTACAGGGTCAGAATTGACGAGCAGGGTGTGTTCAGAGAAGGTCGGGATATTAATGATACATTCTTAGGCGTGATACAAAGTGTCATAACATTCCTGCGCCGTGAAGTAACCAGCCAGCAATACGGGGTGCGCGTATGGTTCACTTTCCAAGGTCGCAATAACAATGAATATTTCGTTCGCATCCCCTACAGAATGATGAGTACTGAAAATCTAGCCAGATATCTAGCTGACCGTTTGTTAAAGGCCTTCCAGTCGGGTGATAAGGCGTTGTTTAACCAGTTCGACGTTGAGGTGCAAGTATTGCGTAAACCCTCAGGCCATGGGCCTATAGTCCCTTCATCAGTAAACTTTATAAGTGACCGCATTAATAAAGTCCAAACCCGTACAAGCAATGAAGACAGAAACGCTAAAAGCAGTATCGGATGCGGATACAGAGCCATTGCTGCTTGTCATAAGCTCCACACTCTTCCGCCCCCTGTTCCTGGTGTCGACTTTACCCCCACCATAAGTGATTTTACTCCTGGATCACTAGATACACTAGGAAAGGATATTGCGTTCAAGTGTAGATTGGAATATAAAGATCCTATGATCCCTGAACATTTTGCGAAAATAGAAAAATATTTGAAATGCAGAATATTCGTCTTCGCTAATACTGTACAACACCTCCTCGAGATTGTTTTTAAACCGCATGAACTGGATAGAAGTCTACCCTTATATATAATAGGGTATGATAAAGTGAATACCCACTACTACTACCCGTTCCCGAAAGACACCATCAAACTCGCTATAGGCAGTGTGGATGCCACATTAATTAAAGGCTCCATTCTCTGTAATCTTTGCTATAGCTTCACTGACCATATAACTAAACATTTAAACGATGAATGCACCGAGTATAGATGCACCCAGTGTTTAACCTACGAGTGTAAAGGGAAACCGGGTGCTAATGCAGCACTTCAGCATTGCAATACCTGTAACAGGGACTTCTACAATGATGAATGTCTCAAGCTCCATGAGGGACGTACTTGCAAGAAACTCAGAGTGTGCCCCCTATGCGATGAGATAATGATGGCTGACAAGAAAGGAAATCATAGGCATGATTGTACACATATCCACTGCGTTGTATGCGATGAAAAGTATGAAGGCAACGGTACTAAACATGAATGTTACATGAAGAAGATTAAGATTCCCGCTGCTGCGACATTGAAGAAGAAGCAGGTCTACACCTTCTACTATGATATTGAAACATACAACAATAATCAGCGCATAGATGGAAATAATCGTACTGTTACTGACATGCTACCATACCTTCTAGTGAGCATGCTTGTATGCTATGAGTGTGGAGAGAAAGATCTCGGTAATGAACAGTGCGGTAAGTGTGGAACCAAGCGACTAGAGGTGTTTAATCTGGATATAGAAGCTGAAGGAGATCATCAGAGATGCCCTGTAGATCAGTTCATCAATTATCTCTTCAAGTTCTCTGAGTCACACAAGAAAGCTACAATAGTAGTTGCTGCACACAATGGCGGGAAGTTTGATACACAGTTCGTGTATAGCAAGCTGCTAGCCCGTCCTGGAGCCAACATCATCTCTTCCAATCCTGTGAAGCGAGGCACCAAAATCATAACGCTAACTGCTA
>JABUQX010083288.1:0-7500 GCA_015478945.1 Trachelipus rathkii | reverse complement strand
TATACTGGTAATTAAAAAGCGCAATTCCACTAACATTTAAATAAGTTACTACCCTGCTAACTGTTTCATTATGTACAAAAAAAATACATAATTAATAGAGCATCACTATATGATATTCTAATATTTGCAAAAAAATAATCTTTTGGAGAAACTGTATTCTTACTATTACAATAAAAATAAAACTTTGCTCCTCTTTTAGTAATTTCGCACTGTTTGTCACACTTTTCACAAAGCTTTTTATCTAGTATTAATGCAAAATGTTGCAATAGAGCTAAAACTGTAAAATCGTTTTCACAGATTTCGAACAAATCTTTCAAATTCATATTTGGAAATAAATACGGAACAAAACTTATGTCGACCTATCCGAACAAACTATAAAAATGTATGACGTATCATATTTCAATATATAATATATATATATAATATATATATATATATATTATATATATTATATATTATATATAATATATATATATATATATATATATATATATATATATATATTATATAATATATATATAGTAATTTACTTGTCTCCAATACATATTTTTAATCCCAAATTTTATTCCCACGATACTTCATAGTATAAATATATATATTATTACTTATATATATATATATATATATAAATATATATATTATATAATAATATAATATATATAAATATATATATATATATATATATATATATTATATATATATTATATATATCGATAGATATTCGGTATCGATATATATTTCGATATATCGAAATCGAAGGTCAGACAGCAAACTTTAAGTTAGCATATATATATATATATATATTATATATATATATATCTATACATATTATATATAATGTATATATATATATATATTAATATATATATATATATATATATATATGGTAAAGGTATTATAAGGATTAAAAAATGATATATAAGTACAATTGTGTATCTACATTAGCCTTACCTGAATTTGTTGTTTCAAAGAATTTTTGCTCTTTGAAAGATCTTGATAGTCCATAGATAACTCAGCTTCTTGGCTTTTGTAACCTAGCACTTAAAATCTTAGTTAGGGTAAATTTGATTGGTGAGAAGGTAAAGAGAATAGAGATAGATTGATAGTAAAAATATTTTGAAAAGAAATGAAGAAATTTACCTCTATACCCTTTTACATTTTGATTATTAAATTTGATTTCACAAGCACGACTAAATAGTACCGCTTTTGAATTTGAAGTGTTTATAGTGATTTTTGGCGTTTAGGGAATTCTTGTAATTATACCCAATATTGGCAAAGTCCAAATTCCACTAAATAATATAAGTTGATACTTATGACTTTTTTATATCTTACATCCTAATACGGTACTAAAATAAAATAAAATAGAAGAGACATAAGCGAAAGTATATAATAGTTATTATATCCTAAAATAAAATACTATATCCTAAAATAAAATACTAAAATGAGCAAATAGAAGATAATATATGTGGAGTATTATAATAGTTTTTATATCCTCCCACTGAAGAGTTGTGCAATAAAAACCATTGCAATTAAAAGAACTTAAATTTTTACAAATCAAAAATTCGAGAAGGAAATTCTTTGACACTTGACAGCAGCCGTCTAAGAGGTCTTCTTTGACTTGAATTGAGCTGAGAAATTTTGATTTCTGTTTGAGAGTCAAGTTGAGGCTGAAACTTATACCTGAAGTTGAAGTTGTATCATCTACAATAGCAGTATCACTATTACTTTTTGATAATGAATTTGAATTTGAGGATCAACTTGATCTGTATTTTCATTGTTTTGACCATCTAAATTGTTGGAGAGATCACTGCTTGCTTCAGCATCAGTTTCTCCACTGCAGACAGAGTGGGTAATAGATAACTTCAATGGGTAGAGATGACAAATAGAGAATGACAGGTTTGTCCATCTCCCTTTTTAATAACACCACTCCTGTCTTATCGTTCATCACCAACAATGAACTTATCCAGAACTCTACCAAAAAGCCAGGAATGGTCTAGGTTTATTAGTGTGTGTTATCAGAACGTATATCTCAACCTAATTCTGTTGGCCACTCGACTGATAGAGATTCTACTTAGTCTGGCGCAAATTTAATAGGTAAGACTCATACCATAATTCCCTGAAGTCGTCCCAAAACTCTCCTTCGAGCAGTTAGAGTTATGGCTAGTCTTGTTGTGAGGGAGGAAGTTTTTTCCATTTGGGGGTGGAAACTTCATTGAATATGAGGTTTGAATTGCCATAAGGCTTCAAAAAGGAATTTGGGGCAATAACTCTTCCAAATCATTATCTGATGACCTATAGGTTAAAGGTCTTGAATTGAAAACATTGGTGATATTTGAAATACTTGTTAACAGTTGAAAGTAGGTTAAGTTTGCTTTACCTATAGTTTTATAGAGACATCCCTTAACTGTTCGTATCATTCTCTCCCAAATTGATCCAACCCAACTGGAATAGGGTGGAATCTTATAATGTTTAAAGTTGTTGATGCGCATATGTTCAGAGAACATATTTGAAGCCAAAGTTTCTTCCAGTGAGGGGGAGCCCGGAGCAAAAATCAATACTTCCCTATATCTGAGTACAAACTTGAAGGTATGATATATATTCTTGTGAAACATTGGAAGGAAAGAAAGATTCAGCGGACATATCTGGAAGAACTTCAACGTGAATAGCTCTGATATTATGGCAGTTGTAAATTAGTAGATACATTTTTTGAAATTCCTTATCATCAATCTCTACGAAGAGATGCCCTGTAAAATCTACAACAGTATGATCAAAAGGACGCACAAAATTAACTCTATGATGAGGAAGATTAGTCATTTTTGGATATTTAAAGGGGATACTATTAAACCCTTTGCAAATGATGCATTCTGACAAAACTTTTTTTAAAGCTTGCCTAGCCTTGGTAGTCCAGAACCTATGAGATTTGATGGAATTGATAGTGGCTTGAACACCCAAGTGTTGACAACTTGAATGAAAATCTCTGATAATCAATCTAGTGATGTGATGATCCTTGCCAAGAAGAATTGGATTTATCACATCAAAGTTGTGCAGAAGTATTTTGGCAATTCTCTTTCCTCTGGATCGGAGGAGACAATTATCAACTATGAATAAATAAAGTTGATTGACCAGCAGTGGAATTTCATTCTTTTTAGGATTTTGGAGAAATAATATCTCTTTAGAAAAACAAATGCTGCTGCATTATCTTCAACCAATAGAGTTGGGCTTTCTGACTCACCAATCTTCATATCCAGCCCTTTACTCCTGCTAATGAATTTGAATATTTTTGAAGTTCTTTATAAAGCCTTATGCACACTTGAAGAGTAATCTTTAAATTTTGGTAACAAAGACTGAGAAAACAACACAGATTTTGTTACATTGTAAATTCTTTTACCTTATTTGGCCTCAGGACAAACATTTAAGTTTACTAATAGGCCATTGAGAATTGATCTTAAAAAGAATCCAAGAAGACCCATTTAGCCATTATGCAATTTTGAAGAAAAGTAGGTATGTAACACCTCTTTGGTAATAAATCCGCTGGGTTTTCAGACATATTGATGTTAGCATAAGAAATGAATACTTTGTACTCTTGCCAACTTGATTTTGATTTGATAAATTCTTTGAGCCTTATTGTTTTACAAAATCTGTTTTATTTTTTGCCTTTCAGACAGAGCCATGATAAGGACAATTTGAGCATCTACAAAAACCTTTATGTTTTTGAACTGTACATTAGAAATCTGATAATATGTGATTTGATAAACACTTGAAAAATAAGAACACAGATAACAACTCTAAAGAGGGCAAAGCCCTAGATTTGAGGGGGGCCACGTCTTGCCTTTGAAAATATTAATACTAAACCTTGAGCCTATACTCAACTGCAAACCATAACAAGATGTTTGAAGCTCGCAAAGATATGAAAAAAAAGAGTTTGAGGGTAGAACGGTGAAAAGCACCCTTTCAATTTCAATTTATGTAATTTATTTAAATCTGAACAGAGGGAAGACCAGGAAACTAAAACATCGGCAGGAACCTTTTCATCCAATTGAGACCTAATTGCCATAATTTCCTAATTAATAGCCAACCTCTTAAGTTACAGGTAAAAAGATATTTAACGGATCAAAAACCTTGGACACAGCAAATAACAATCTTTTGGTATTTGCATCAGCATTTACTGAAAATTTTGCAAGTTTTAATATCTGTAGAGGATTAAAAAGATATACAAGAGGACGCTTATCCTCCGATTTCCTGATGTTGAAAACTTTCTTATCCTCTCCATGCCATAACAGCTCTTTAATTGAGGCATATTTAGTAGTCCCAACTTCTAGATGGGAAACCACCATCTGTCCATCTTTTGTTGCATCATTGATAAAGTTCTTATTAAATGTGTAGATCATTGCCACTAATAATTAAATTATCAACAAAAAATTATTCAATAGAATCTGAGTACATGCATCATCCTCATATGACTGAGCATGGATGCTTGATGATATATTTGAGGATGAAAGGTGAGGATGTGAAACCAAAAAACAATGGTCGCAGTATCGATAAGCCTTTAATTGACCATTACTTTTCCAAAAAAAGCAAAAAAGCGATTGCGGTCCTTCGATAGATTTTAACTAATTCTGAAGGAAGGCTTGTTTCTATATCCGAAGACCATTAACAAACTGATTGATCTGAAACGGATAAATGATTCTAACAAGGAGGACATTAAATCTGGTCCAGTTCCAGTATAGGTGCCCTCATTTAGAAGATAGTAAAGAGTTAGTTTTAAAGAGGAACAGTTAAACACAGGCCTGGAACTTTGTTGATACTTGTTCATCAGTTTTGATAACAGGTCTGTGAGGAACCCAAATATAATTTTATACTCAGAGGGAGATACTTTGAACTCTTCAATAATACCATCAGCTAATTGTTGCTGAAAGACATCAATCATAGGCTTTAACTAAATCTTTTCTCTCTAAATTTTCATGAACTCTATTAAGCACTGCAAGAGCAATGTTATAGTTTGATGGCAACAAAGGAAGTTTATCTTCAATCCATGGAAGATCTATATGATATTTTCCGTCTTTGAACTCTATACCACCTTTGAATTTTTCAATATGTTTCAAATCATCTTCAGATTTATTATTATTCATACCTTCAATACCTAAGGACTCTAATTTGAACATGTTTTCTAAATCCTTGCTCTACCTCTGAATTACTAGATGTGGCTTAAAGGATTAAAGTAAGAATGTACAGGGTTAAAGACTGCATGTAACCAAGTATGGTGAACCTGCAATTTGATTGGTGATTTTGAACATGAATTGATTTTGATTCTTGAAACAACTGATGGTGGATTTGGAAACTCTTATGACTTATATGTATATAAAATTAGTAATATTTCCAAATAGAATAATAGAACCATCTCTTAAATAAAAAGCAGACCCACTATACATCTTAATCAATTCTAAGTTGAGGGAAATTACTCTAATACAAATCGAATGCCGATTTAGGCATCCAAATCGATAAATGAAGTTATTTAGACTCTTTATAGCCAGGAATCTGCCAATTTTATAAGATTTATTTTTTAATTAATTAGAGCCTGATCACGAACTTATAATCTTCATAAACTTAATTGAAGGAGCCTCATTCACCCAAAAAGGGAAGGAGTGAAACATAGACTGTTCATGAGTACATCAAGAACAGTCTCCTTCAGACTGCGGGTGGTAATACCTAAATAGGTTTTTATATCGTATTGAGTTGCTTGATGTTCTCTACAAGAGTATATTGAGTTTATCCCAACATCTTTAGGAAAGGTAGGACCTATGTGAGCACAGTCGACTTAGGCATCGAACTGAAGCTAAAACTTTGACCTCCTACCAACTCCTAATAGTTAATGGAATGGCAACAAATATAAATTGTTGGTGCTTTTGGCTTGAAGCTAAGACATTACATTTTGTAGGGTGGAAAACTTTTTTGCTTACAAAGAGCAGTAATATGACTTCTTTTATTGCAAACTTGGCAACAGAAAGAAAGTTGCTCCTCAAGTCCAGGACACTGATCTGCAGTATGTTTACTTGAACAATTACTGCATAGACTCATTTCATTACATCTTTTAATTCTTAAATCATAGGTTTGATAAACATTGCAATTGGTCATCACATGACCTTGGGATGAACAAAACTTACATGATTTTGAATAACCTTTGATTTTAGAAGTGGAAAAAAGAAGTGGAAGCATCAATACCATGAGAAGTTTCATTTCCACTAACTTCATTAGTATGAATTTTGAAATTTTGCAAAGCAGAATTGGAGTCAGACCTATTGCCTATTATTAGATTTTAAAGACTCATTCGTCCTTTGATTTTTCATTATTTTTAAATTTTAAAATTAGGGCTAATGTTCTGAAGTACTTTATATTTTAATTTTGAATAAGTATTATGGGAAGGGACTTGATTGAAATTTTGACCTTACTTTATGATTTGACTTTAACAATAATTTTTGATAACTTCATTCATAAGCATTAAAATATTGATTAGCTCAGGATAGAAAGTACATTGTATTTAACTTGCGAGTAATTTCCTTTACTACCACATTTAGGTAATTTTGATAAAACTATGTGGCTAAGTACTACTAATCCAGTAGCTCCTCAAGATATTTGAGGTTATTAAACTCTCAAGTTCAATATATTAATGTCCTGATAGTCATTTAACGTAAGCATTCTTACCAATATCAATTGTTGATATATGATATAAGTTGATATTATTTTTTTTAATAATTTCATCAATGATGAATTTTTCGTCTAAAAACTCTTTTTCTAAAAGTGTTCAAGAGCCTTATTATAATTATTATCACTAATAGAAAGATTCTGAATCAGAGAGTATGATATCCCTTTAATTTATGTTTTTAAGCAATGAAGTTTAATGGATTCACTTAAATTTTTCTGTAATTCTAAGGAAACGTTCTTAAATTTTGAAAATAAAAGTTTATAAGCAACTTATTCAGTTCAATTGCCCTCAAAGAAAACCACAAGTCTTATAGCTCTAGGCAACCAGATTCACTGAAATGAGAGCAATATTTTTTGTAGGGTGCATTTTGATCCCTTTCAAGATTTTATTCACTTATTTTGATTTAACTCAGCATTGGTACTTGAATCTACTTACACAATCCTTATTATGAAAAACTCAGGAGATGAGGAGTCAACTTCATTATCAATTATATATTTTATTATATTTGTTTAGATATTTAATACCTTTTAACAAGGACTCTACTTCCTCTACAAGATTCCTTACATAAACTGCATTCTTTACTTATTATTGATCTGGTAGCTCACTCCTATCGACATAAGATAAAATCTACTTTGTTGCCCTTGAGGGATTGAAATGGAGTTGAACTATAGGCTTTAGATTTTTTATTAACTCTATCATGAAGGGCTTGTATCTCTGGGTCAGACATTTTCGATGAAATTTGGATAGAATGACCCAAGGACAAATGAAACCTTGAAGAAAGATGAAATGATGAAAGATAG
>JABUQX010083286.1:40000-45000 GCA_015478945.1 Trachelipus rathkii | reverse complement strand
ATATATATATATATATATATATATATATATATATATATATATATATACTATATATATATATATATATATATATATATATATTTCAGTCTAACGTGACATCTAAGTCGGCTTCCTTTACGGTTCGAGGTCTGCCTTCAGGATTGCCCCTGACGATACGACTGTATGCAGCCAATGAGAGAGGAAGGTCTCCGGTTTCTGTCCTCAAAGCGTCTACTCTTTCGGACAGAGCACAAAAGCACACTTCAGGTGAGTCGCTCTCTAGTCTTTGGGTATGGGTCGGAGCTTCAACATTTTCATACAAAAGTTAAATAATCACAAGGTATTATTATTATTATTATTATTATTATTATTATTATTATTATTATTATTATTATTATTATTATTATTATTATTATTATTATTATTATTATTATTATTATTTTTATTATTATTATTATTATTATTATTATTATTATTATTATTATTATTATTATTATTATTATTATTATTATTATTATTAGTAGTAGTAGTAGTAGTAGTAGTAGTAGTAGTAGTAGTAGTAGTAGTAGTAGTAGTAGTAGTAGTGGTAGTAATTATGATGGCAAGAATAAAAGTAAGTGAACAACTCTTTTATTTAAAATTAAAAAAAGAAAAAAATTCATTAGAATAACGATCTTTCTAAATATTTGTTGTATGAAAAAAATATTAGCCGAGTCATAATGTTAATTACGCCGAAACCAGAAAGTGCTATTGGAAAGTTGGTAAAGTTAGTTCCTTGTTTAAACCTTTGGAGTCTTTCAATTCAGACAGATTTAAATATTTGAAACCTGTGTTTGTGTGTGTGTGCTTGAGTGTGGGTGTATGGTGTATGTGTGTATGTATGTGTGTATGAATGTGTAGGTTGTGTATGGCATATGCGTTTGTTTATTTCCCTCGTTCTTGTCAGGATAACATTATTTTGATAAGAACAAGAATTAAGCTTCAATGTATTGATTTTATCAGCAAACTCGTATCATCAAATTTCTCTGGTGAAGGTTTGCCTTCTCATAACAAATAATTATCTAAAGATTAAGAGGAAAATCACTAAAGGAAGTAGATCAGTTTTTAACTACATATTTTTAACACAATTTTGTTGATAAAAATTTCTGTGATAGTCTTCTTGTCCGTTTAATCTTTACATATCAACATAACAATAGAAAAGATAATAATAATAATAATAATAATAATAATAATAATAATAATAATAATAATAATAATAATAATAATAATAATAATAATAATAATAATAAGAAGAATAATATAATAATAATAATAATAATAATAATAATAATCTTTAATCATAAGAGGAAGAAGAAAGAAGAAAGAAGAAAAGAAGAAGAAGAAGAAGAAGAAGAAGAAGAAGTAATACAGGAAATAGAGAGAGAGAAGAAGAAGAAGAAGAAGAAGAAGAAGAAGAAGAAGAAGAAGAAGAAGAAGAAGAAGAAGAAGAAGAAGAAGAAGAAGAAGAAGAAGAAGAAGAAGAAGAAGAAGAAGAAGAAGAAGACTCAAATTGATAATAATGCTTCTTTTTACTATTAGAAATTAAAACTTTTCCATTATAAAAAAAAAAACTTGTTGAACTTTTTACGATACCAATCAATGATGCAAAGTACTGCTGATCAAAATAAAAAGGTCAACCATAAAAGTCTTTACACATTTTTCCTTATTTCAAAATTTTTAAGTCAGTTCTAACATTTCTAATTGCGGTTGATGGCTGATGGCAACCATATTCAAAAATAACAAATAAAAAATTAGCCAAAGTTGCGGGGATCAAATTAATCAGAATATCTTATGATTTATATGCTAATTTTATTGACATATTCTTGATCAGTATTCATAACTTAACAGGAACTTACTCTCTCTCAATATATATATATATATATATATATATATATATATATATATATATATATATATATATATATATATATATATATATATATATATATATATATATATATATATATATATATATATATATATATATATAAATATATATAATAAAAACATATAAATTTTTATATATATATATATATATATATATATATATATATATATATATATATATATATATATATATATATATATAAATATATATAACTAACAGAAACTTACTCTTCTATATATATATATATATATATATATATATATATATAAATTCTGAATACCCTTTCCTCTCCTGTAGAATTGTGAAAGTATTTTTATTTCTTTTTTAATCCTTTGGAGAGTAAAGAAATTTTTTTCCTGGAGTACACGTAATGAATGGGATAGATGCTAAAATCCAAAAATGTTTGGAAAAAGTTCCGGATTACATTCATTTAAGGCGCAGAGAGCATTGATGGCAGATTTTAGGTTATTATTTTCTCCTTTCTCTTTCCACAAAATAAACTCAGCTTTAAGAGTTTTCTAGGTTCACAATATGACTGTATAGATAAAATTCGTTTACAAAATTTATCATATTTTTAATAGATATAGATGGAATGCCCTTACCAAAATTAGAAGGTATGGGAATGGGTCACACGAGCTTGTTCTGTAACTTGTTTGAAGAATAATAATAAAAAAAGGAATTGCAAAGCGATGTTTAAATATTGCTGTGTTGTATTTTAATTTTAAATTGACTCTGACACGTGAAATTCTCATTTATTCATTCATAGAATGGAAAAATTTTGTGGCTTTTTTAAAAATACTTTAAACTTTTTTCATCGAAGTTTGAGAGCTAATTAAACCATCAATACAAACATCACATTTTCAATATGATCAAGAGTAGTTGCTATCTCCAGTGATGATGACTTCTATATAATACATGATGGAAAAGTGAAGGAGAGTAAAGTTAATGTCGAAACAAAATTTATAACAAATTTTTTGGTGATTAAGGATTTCGAAAGATTTGAGGCTGCTCTTAAAGAAATATTAAGATATTTACCCATCTCAAGCTCCTCTAATGATTCAATAATTGCTTTAAAAACTTCTCTAAATCGTAGGAATCTATCATGATTTTCTGCACACTTAGTTACTAACTTTCATGCAAGTTCTATCCACGTTGTCTCTGGGAAATCTTGCTTATTTTATTCTATTAAAAATAGAAAGAAAGTGGTTCCAATGATAGATTTAAGGAATGTGATTAGCAATGAATATAAAATGCTGATGGTTATATTTGCCTTAACGCAACCTGAACACCTCTAAAACTTAACTTCATTGCTGCTTCACCATCATGTTCTTTTCCAATCAATAAGTCAGTAATTATTCCAAGTGTTCCCAACCTTTGTACTGTATAGCATTACCTATGTCATATCTTCTCTTCTGTACAGTTAACTGCCATAAAATCTAAGATATTTTCACGAAAAACAAATATGTTTTCCCCATTTCTATCAACATATATCGGTAATATATTTTGATAATATAATTATATATATATATATATATATATATATATATATATATATATATATATATATATATATATATATATATATATATATATATATATATATATATATATATATATATATCTTTCATATATATATGTATAAATAACTTTAGAACGGATAACAGACAAGCCACCCCTTTTATATAAACATATTAATTACGTTACCGTGTGCACTTATTTACGTACATGAGTGTGTAAGTGCGTACATGCTTTGATTCGCATGAGCGTATATTTGATTTTGCTTGCTGTTGTTATTGTTCTTGGACCAGGCACACACATCCTGAGTTTGGAATGACTTTGATCATATTTTAGTCTTTGTCGCTGTTGGCTGTTTCATATGGCTGTTGCTGTTTTGTTTGATAATTCACGCATACATACATATATATATATATATATATATATATATATATATATATATATATATATATATACCTCTATATATATATATATATATATATATATATATATATATATATATATATATATATATATATATATATATATATATATATATATATATATATATATATATATTATGGTCAGCCTCTAGAAGAGCCACAATCCATATCTCAAAAAACTACAACAGCGGGAAAAAGAATACATTGCTGGAATGCTGGTCCAATTTTAGTGCGGAAATGAAAAAAAAATAAAAAAAAATTATATCTCAAAAACTACAATAGCTACAGCGAAAGGGAATACATTTTTGGAATCCTGGTAAAATTTCACATAGGAAAATGCTTTATACGGCATTATTGTTAATAATTATAGTAATATGATTAGAGAGAATTTAGAGACCTTTTATTGGTTACTCGTTAAAATAAATAGACTTTCTATTAAATTTTGCTTTTTAACTAAAGAATACCCCAAGGTATACCGCACCGATGGCAGAGTCAGGGTCTCTCGACCTTCCGAGGAACTACGGGTAGGACTAATTTTACTCAGGAGAAAGGTCTCCGGAACCCCACTCTTTGTTTGGAGTGTCTAGCAGGGGTTCCTCACACGCCCCTCCCTACAGGGTATGAAGCTTGTCCCCCTATGATTCTGTCAAATAGAGCCCCTAAATTGCCTTATATGCAGCAGCACAAATCAATATATATTTATATATTATATATATATATATATATATATATATATATATATATATATATATATATATATATATATATATATATATATATATACTATATATATATATATATATATATATACTATATATTATATATATATATATCTCTTTATATATACTATTCCCAGCACCCCCCCAAAAAAATAGCCAATTTTTATTTTCAATTTTTTTTTTTTTTTTTACATTTTCCAAACTAAAATTTTACCAGATTCCAAAAATGTATTTCATTTCCCTGCAGCTTTTGTAGTTTTTGAGATATGATTTTTTTTTTTTTTTTTAATACAGTTTCCTCGGTAAAATTTTGCCAGGATTCCAGCAATGTATTCCTTTTTCCGGTAGCTGTAGTAGTTTTTGAGATATGGTTTGTGGATCTTAGAACACTTCTCTCTTATATATATATATATATATATATATATATATATATATATA